>PVKN010014687.1:0-19010 GCA_004027915.1 Capromys pilorides | reverse complement strand
ATGTTTTTGCCGGTCACTGTGGATATGGCGATTAAAGGACCTGTGGTTGCACCAGCTGTTGGCTGTGTGGTGGAAAACAGGTGACTCCAGTTTTTTGTGTGGTGAGTGCGACACATCAGCTGCAGATGTGGCTGCTTACCTAGCTGTCCAGCCTCTTGCTGGCCTTGCACTTCTGTCCTCCTTGCTGGACCAGCCTTGTGATGAGCTCTGAACACCGCCTTTTTTGGAGAAGGCTGCAGCACCCTGTCTTTGGTATGGCTCGGGTGACAGTTGGGTGACAGTCTCGCCATTCTTTCCCACCCCAGGGGCGGGGCCTGTGGACAGAGCTGACCTGTCTCAGGCTCTGCAATGCCTGTTGGGTTCACCGCATGAGCACAGGGCTTCACCGTGACATCCAGTAGAGTTCACACCATTAGCCGCTCTTCCCGTACTGAGTGGCTGTGGCAGAGTCTGCTAAAGGTCTCTTTCTCTGCTTCTTCCTTTTCTCTGGCACATCCTGGTGCTGCAGGACCTACCCTTTCCTGATACAGCCCAAATGCTCCGGTTGGAAGCCACGTCAGAGGTGGAGGCCACACGCACAGTGGTGCTTCTGTCATGCATGTGCTCAATTGGGTTTCTCGTCGGCACGCACCAGGCCTGAAGCCCTTTGGATGCGCGCCCTTCTGATCATCTTCCAAGCACATTCCAGTGCTCATGCAGCAAAGTGTGTTCCAGCCTTCCTACCTTGAACAACACTGAGTCTTACTGTGTCACGCATCCTTAGAGTTCAGTTGATGTTTTGTTGATTGCCTGATGACATTACCTCATGTGCCTGTCCCCGCCTGTCATTCTTTCTTAGATCCCATGCTGTTTTTTCCCACCTCTGGAGCACTGATCCATACCTGAGCTCAGGCTGCATCCTTGCTTCTTCCTTGCCTGTGTCCCCAGCACGAGCTCCCCGAGGGCGGGTGTCCCTGGTTGGACCTGGGGCAGCATCTGGCAGGTGTGAGTTCTCATGTGTGTGGTCCTCAGTCGGCTGCCTGCTTCCTCAGCCACCAAGCAGTTCGTTGAAACTAATGGTGGTGACAAAACTGAAACTGGTCCTGAATCCAGTGGCCCTGTCTTGCTGGTCTTTGTTCAGCATCTGTTCTGTATAGGACACTTTTGGCTATCTTTGAAGTCATTGTACACCACATACACATTTCCTGTGAGCATGATTCCAGAGAGCCCAGCAGCACAGGTGCGGCCTGCTAAGTGACAGCCATCCCTATGTGGAGTATGTACTTCTGTCTCAACCTAGCCGTATCCCAGTTCCGGTCTTGTCTTTGGGACCAGCAGTTCTTCATGGTTCCATTTCTGAGGGATGAGACAGCCATTCTTCCTGTCCAAAGATCCATGAATTTATCTCTGCTTCAAGTTGCGTAATTTTAGATGGGAGATATCTACAGTAGGGCATTTCTAAATATGTGGCAAGAACTTTTTACTATGAAACGGTATTTCTTAAGTTGAAGTTTACAAATGCTTTCCTGGCCATTTAAGGTATTTCTAAGCCAGCATTTTAGTAACAATCCCAAGTTCTGTAACATTTCGATGGCCTGATAAGTGAGCAGCGCCACAGATGGTTATTGCTGTTGCCGCGCCTCTGTGGTGCTCCGTTAGCTATCTCTAGGGGAGGAGCAGCTCTGGATGTGTTACAGAAGTGACGTGCAGAGTCGGGGAGACGGAGGCCGAGCAAGTGCTACCTTTGTGGCATGTTGGTGGAGAAGTGCCGGGGAGCTGAAGAGGGTGCCGGGGGCCCTTGGGGGAGGCCACACCCAAGGTGAGAGTCTAAGGAGTCCCCCGTTACCACTGTGTGGGACGTGGGCTGGGCAGCCCCACAGTGCCTGGGTCTTGCAACCTTGCCATCTTGCTCGTTAATTAATGTCGAGCTCTCTTTTTAAAATCGTTTTAAAATTAGGTTTTTACAATATTTTACCTTATGGTTTTGTAAGGGCTAGAGCATAGGGGATACATATCTAGTTTTGTTTTGGGGCATCTTAACCTTATAGTAACCTTAATAGGTCAAATAAAGATAATAATTGGGGAAAGGGGGCATTGTTCCTCTGTAGTGTTTACTGATGCACACATTTAGGTTTTCACTGCTCAGATGCCCTGATACAACTATGTCATTTAACCCTTAATTGCTTCCTGATTGTTCTCTGCCTTGCTCTCCCAACTCTGCTCACTCCCTGCAGTTAGAGGTGAAAAAGCAGAGCTAGGAGAGGTTGTAATTTGCCCCAGGTTAATAGAGATTAGAGCTCTTTGATTAAGAAGTGTTTAGTGAGTATCTCTGACATAATTATAATAGCCAACACTTAATTGAGATTTTACTGGGCTCCAAATACTGTATTAAGTGCTTTACATGAGTCGTTTCTCTTAATAGCACATTTGAACCATTATAATTTCAGTTTTTCACATGCAGAAGCTAAGGTTTAAGAAGCACACTTAGTAGGCTTATTGGGGAGACTGGGTCTGAGGAAGCTCTGAGGAAGCGCTAGGCACAGAGCTCGAGCCTGCTGGAGGAAGGATGCTCGGAGGAGCCTTGCGGTGGGGAGAAGGTGGGGAGGCTTCCATGGCCCCGGGAGCTGAGGGAGGCGAAGAAGGTGGCGCTGTTCAGACTGGCTGGAGAGGAGAAGAGAGGAGAAGGGATGCCGGGTGGCGTGGAGCCGCGCAGGGGCCTGCCGCTGGAGAGAGGGGGATTGCTGCTTGGACCAAGGAGCTGAGCTGTGCCCTGTAGGCAGAGGTGGCTCCTGCTGTGGTACAGTGAAGTCTTCAGCTTAGCAGAGTAATTCTGGGAGCGAAGCGGCGGGCCTCGGAGGGCTTGGCTGGCCTGTGGGAGGGGCTGTGAGCACTCTGGCCTTCCCCTTCTTTCTCAGCACCATGCTCTGCGTAGTACCCATCCACCCAGGATGCATCCTGCACACCTGAGTAACAGCTTTTTGGTGAATGCATCGTCCTTGACGTTGGGATGTCTTTGCATTGAACTAAAACATGGACAGCTTTATGTGTGGGCATTGGCTTCAGAGAAAAAGTAGGCAGCCAGATGTCGTGGGTAGGAGGGGCTTGCTTGCTTTGGGTTTGATTCAGATAAATGTGGTGGCCATCGGGTTTAGGAAAACGAGCCACGGTGACACTGGCAACCTTGTGGATTCTGGTTTTTCTGAGGAATGTGGCTGCGTTCCTCTGTGTGTGCCGTGCCTGGAGCTTTGGCGTTATCACCCACTGTTGTGCTTTGTAAGACTAACACTTGGGAAATGTTTATTATTCTAGAGTGCCTTGGAAGTAAACTCATGCTGGGTGGGTCTTGTCGGACAGTAGCAGTGTTCACCTAATAAAACTTTCCTAGAATGGGCAAGGACTGATTCATGCTTTCGGTGTGGAGAAAGAGCAAGAGGAGCCTGTGTGAGCTGCGAGCGCCTCTGGGCCGTGGCCGCCACCTTCTCTCACTCACTTCGTCCTGTCCACCCTGGAGGTCTTTGCAATGTCCTTAAAATGGACTTTCTTCAAGGTCTGACATTTTAGGGTTAATACATTGTTGCTGTTCACACAAGAGCATCAGAAATCCCGGCACGCACCCTGCGTGGCGGGGATGTTGGATCCACTGTGTGGCTCGTACCTCGCCGTGGAAGATCTTGGTTGCTTCGGGAGGACTCCGGTGAGGATGCAGGGCATGCTGCGGGCTCCTCGTTGCTGCTGCCCTCGGAGGTCACAGAAGCCTTGCCTAGTTTGGGCTGCAGCCTGGGACATGGCTTCCAGAGATAGTGATGAAAAGTGAAGAGGCCAGAGCTTGGTAATCACACAGAAGAAACCCTGGAATGTCCATTAACTTCCCCTCAGGTGTTATTTAGTGGGTAGGACTGGTAATTTACTATTGCATCTGGTATTTTAGGAGGTCTAGCCGTGTGTCTTGGGCAATGTGAAATGCCTTGGACTCATGGAAGTAGGGTGGATTGTTTAATATTTTGCCTCTCCAATTTTTTGAATACTTTACTTATCTAAGCTGTAGCTTCTGCATTCCAGAGAATTTGACTCATATGGAAGACATTTGAATTTTTGTCTCCAAGAACCCCCGGCAATGTATTGTGTGGGTGGGAAGAGGTGCTACACCTAATTACAGGGTATTCTGGATGGATCCCTTGATTGTGTGGTCAGACAGAGAGAATGCTGCCTCTCTGACCACTGAGGTCACTTGCCCTCCAGGCCCACTCCCACTCCCACTCGGGGGAGTACATAATTAGGGAGGGCCATCAGCTGTTTTGTGGTGAAAGTTAAGAGCTTGTGTCAGGGGCACAGTTGCAGGGGCTGGGAAGTGAGCGCCACACCCCTCAGGTTGTGCTGCGGACCCTGTGGGTGTGACGTGGAAGGTGACGTGGAAGGCGCTTAATGAATGGCTCCAGCTCTTACCAATACTAGCTGACCGTGAACGGTGGTGTGGTCTTGTTTTGTCTGATTGTAGCAGTAATTTGTGCTGGATGCAGACCAGAGTTAAATGATAAGAAAAGAAGGCATTATCTTTTGTTCCCTCAAAGTGATGCCAGCCATTAACAATTTTATTTTTTTAAAAATTATTTTTGGTTGCCAAGTAATTGTATAAACTTAGGCTATAGTGTGATGTTATGAAACATGTATATATTGTGGAAAGATGAAATTAGTGTAATTAGCATATTTGTCACTTCATATATGCATCTTTTTAAAAACGATAATATTTAAAGTCTACTTGAAGATAATATTATATATCGTTGTTATTATTATTATTATTAGTATCATTTGTAGCCAGTTCAGCCTGCCCAGGGGCAGGGTTGGTGCGGGATCGAACTGGGGTCCCTGAGCTTGCCTAAGCAAGTGCTTTAGGCTGCGGAGCTATCTGGCTGGCCTCAAAAGAATGTGTCCTGAAGAGATTTTTTTCTCTCCATACATTGCCATATAGTTGCATTGTTACGTTTTGCCTTATACACATCTTGTTAAAAGAGAACTGCTCCTGTGGAAATTGCTTTGCTTCTTATCCTTTTACTTGGCAGTAACTGTACCTCAGACAACTTTGTGCTGGCTGTGTCACAGTGCTGAGGTGAGAACTGTGGCATTCCACGGCCTCTCCAGTGTATTGCATACACTGTCGTCTGAGTACTTGTCAACTGCCTGCTTGTTTGTTTCTTTCTTTTGACACAGGGTCTCCCTGTGTAGTTCAGGATGGCCTTCAACTCACTAGGTAGCCCAGGCTGGTTTTGAACTCATGCAGACCTGCTGCCTCAGCCTCCCCAGTGCTAGGTTTACAGGTATGTGCCACTGTGCCCAGCGGTTGTTTCTAATGCTCTGTGCTGATGAACCACAACTGATTAAATGTTTGAGTATGTATGACTTCGTACAGATACTTAAAAAAATAAACTTTAAGAAGCACCCTCTCTAGAGTGAAATGGTATGCGCTTTACACACTTTATGTATATTTTGTAATGAAATATTTTTAAACCACGTGGGCAGGAGGCCTGGAGACTGGGAACCGCAGGCCTCTGTGAGAAGCTAAAGAGGTGAAGGGTGCAGCGCAGGCGAGTGGAGGCGTGGGCTGCCGTGCGTGCGCCTGTGTGCCTGACTCCTGCCTCCCGCCTCAGGTCCTGGGTCCCTGCGGGGAGGGTGTGGCCACCTCTGCTCCCTTCGTCCTTGACTGCAGGTTCTGCTGCAGCTCTGGGGTGTGCGCCTGTGGCCAAGTGTGTATTTGCAACGGGTCTGTGACACACTAGGGAATCCGGCTGGTCTTCAGGTCACTGCAGTCTGTAGCTGGGCGGGGAGCTCGGTGTCTGGATTCCAGTGTAGCTCACAGATGCCCGTGGGTGTGGGGGCCAGGAGCTGCCTAGGGCTCTCTGGAGGGCTCTGGCCCCTGAGCTGCGGGGGGCGGCTGGGCTCCGAGGGCCTTGTGCACGCCGGCGTCTTCTTCAAGGCGATGATGTAGGGCTGCTCAGAGCATAGACCTCTATTCAGGCTCTGACTCAGGAGTGGGAGGGCTGCTGGACGGGGCAGGTCCAGGGACACAAAGCTTGGTGGGCTTGGGGTGATGGCGGCATGGACAGACCTGTCCCTTGCTCTGGGCTTTTCTGGAGTCTCTTTGCAAGCCAGAGTCTCTTATTTTATGAGAAAGTCTGCACAGTAGTTGGAAGACCTGCTTTGTGACACGGTGACCAGGGCGCGACCTCCACCGTGCCTCTGTCAGCTGTAGACAGGAGATAGCGACAGGCCCTGACCGAGGATGCTGTGTGGAGATTAAGCATGTTCCTATGCGAACCACGCTGGGAGCGGTGCCACAGCTGGCAAGTGCACGGGACGGGCTGAGTGCGCGCTAGGGCTGCGGCCGGCTCTGTGTGCAGGGCGGCGGTCGGCCTTTGCTCTCGCCTCTTGCCGCATGGCCTGGTCGGAGTGCCTGGTCCTGTGGCGGCTTCTCACCACCCTGCCCTGGTAAGGTCTCGACCTCTGCCTGCCTCTTTCTAACTCGAGCCTCCTGTCTTAGAAGCAGTAGGTGGCATCCGTTACTGCTGGGGCTGCACGCCTCTCAGCCTCCTCTCTGTGGCCGCATCTCCAGGGTGCACTTGCCTGCGCGTTGCTGGCTGACCCCGCCAGGCAGTGCTCAAAGCAGGCCTTCCTCCAGAAAGGTTCTTGTACCTGCCTTGCGGTCTCTGAGGAGGCTGTGGTGGTCTTGGTCCCTGGCACGGCGCTTCCTGCAGGCTGCTCACCTCTGCCTTGTGTGCCCATTGCCAGGCACATGTGTTTGAATAACAATTCGTGGAGAAATGGCGGGCTCTCTGGGAGGGCACTTGGAAGTGGGTGTGGGTGGCGCCTGTGGGCGAGGGGTCGAAGGCTGCACCTGGAAGGCATGTCCCGCGCTGTCTTTGGTGTATGGTGCAGGGCAGTGACATGAGGCCGCCCTCTCCAAGGCCCATCCTGGGTTCCTGACCCGGCCGAGTTCCTTTATTGGAGTGCTGAAGGGGCTGTGAGTAATGTCCATGGTGCTTGCGTTCTCCTCTCCTGAGGTGCTAATTTTATGACTGGAGGGCCTGCTGAGACTCAGGAGAGTGGCGTCCGTGCTCCTGAGGTTGCTTAGTGAGGTTTCGAAGAACCGCAGTTCTAGGCCTAATCATTATAATCAAGGATCTGATAGTAAGGCGGAGCCGTTCCAAGCACTCACCCGCCTGTGGTCAGTTGTTGATTCCCAGAAGCAATTAAGGAGAGAAGGTCAGCACATTTTCTTTGGTTAACACACACTTGCACGCTCACACACACACACTCGCATGCTCACACACTCTCACGCACACTCGCACACTCACACACACTCGCATGCTCACACACTCGCACACGACACTGCAACTCCTTATGGACCCTGAATTTTTTCTTCCTCTCTCCATTATATGTCCCAGTTTTTAGAGGCACGGCAAAGTGTCAGTTTGGTTGGGACTTTTTTTGTGTTCTTATTAAATGAACTCTGACCAATCCAGAAGTGATTGTTTAAAATTTCCCTATGGATTGATTTGATACCTCAGAGACTTGTGTTCTAGGAAGCATAGTTTGGGACCAACTGCTATGAGTCAGGTGGGCGTGGCAGCAGTCCATGCCTGTCACTCAAGCCCTCTGGGAGGCTGAGGCAGAAGGATCACAAGTTGAAGCCCAGCCTGGGCAGTTGAGTTAGTGCAATGCTGTCTTGAGGGCGGAGATGCTCTGCAGATGTAGCGCAGAGTGAAGGTTATAGGTTCAGGCCCTGGATGGAGCTGGGGGCCAGAGACAGACCCAAGGTGGTTTTGCGAAGCATGTGTTGGGATCAGAACCCGAAGCGTCTATGCTTCTGCTGCAGAGCTGGCTCCTGTGAGTGGGCTGGTGTCCGGCTTCAGAGGCAGCTCGGTTCAGGCTGGGCAACTGCGGAAGGTGCCGCTGGCTCTGGGTCCCGACAGCTCTCCCCACTCCAGCCCTCCCCACTCCAGCCCTCCTCCATGCAGCGTGCTCGCATCTGTGGAGCGTGGCTGTGCTTCTGGTGGGTTTTATCCAGCGGGGCAGCTAGCACCTGTGCCTCTGCCTTGGGCTGGTGAGGGAGCTAGTGTCGTGTCGCCCTCCCCTGGATGGGTGAGCAAGTGCACATTTCAGACGGCGATGGAGCTGTGTAGAGGACAGGCCAGGGAGAGGGGCAGAGGATGGTGCCAGCAGGCGCTTCTGTTGGAATCTGAGGCCGCCTCCCAGAGCAGGTGACATCCCCCCAGGTCAGTGAGGTGGCCACGTGCACAGGCCGAGGGGCGAATGCATCCACTTTATGTGCATACAGAGGCCAGCGTGGCTGCAGCCTGGTGCACTGAGGTGTCCAAGGGAAGGCAAGGCTGAGAGGTTGGTGGGTGTGAAGACCAGCGAGGCATCGCGTGGTCTTTCATTGGTGGCAATGTGACAGAGCCAAGTCCACAGGTTCTTGGTGGGAGGGTTTGCTTGCTTGCCGGTTAGTGATTAGTGGGGACGGAGGAAGAAAAGAATAGGCCAGGAGGCCAGGAGAAGAGCCTTTTATCGCAAGGCTCCAGCAAAGCCGCCTCTGACCCGAGGCCTGGTGGTCGCGGTGAGCAGTGAGGCGCATCTCCAAGTGCAGTGGGCACCGAGTCCCAACCTGGGCTTCTTGCTGCTGTCAGGTGGGGGATGGCAGCCCCGGTGGTGCCTGAGTTAGGGAGGACTGGGGAGGGAGCACAGCAGCAGCAATGACACCGGGTCGAGTCACAGCGCATGCCTCAGTGGGGCCCAGAGCCTGGACGTGGGTGCCGGGTGGCGAGAGTCACAGCGCAGACAAGCGGCAGCGCTCTGGGGAGCTGTGCCTCCTGCTGCTGCAGCCACGTGCTCTGAGGTGCGCGTCGGTGCTCACAGCTGTGCCCTCGCCTCACACGAGCAGCCTGGGCCTACCGATGGGGACCATGAGGGGTCAAACTGGCAGGCCCCACAGCTGTAAGCATGGCTGGGGTGTGCAGTGAGGTCTCCTGCCTCACGGTCAAGTGCGGTGACCTCTGTCCGCACCAAGGCCTTTCAGGAGCCTGGAGTCGCCTCTGTTCTGTGAAGGGTGCCAGAGAACACTCAGGATCCCTGGGCCACTCTTGTGTCATTAAGAAAAAGAACGCTGAGCTGAAAGACATTCTAGAAACGAGGTCAGCTAATAGTGATGAGCTCATTCAACCGTAATCTTTCAAGATTAGCAGAACCCGTTCATCCCTTGACGCTGGATTTCCGAAGTTGAAGAAGTTACTTCCTGCTGAACCCTTACACTTGTAGAGGAAACGCTAGGAGTCTTGTCACGGGTGCTGGCTTAACCCCAGAAGCGTCCCAGTGTCATGCTGATCGTAGCGACCCAGCTATCCTATGATTTATGCCTGCTCATGAAGCAGGATATCAAGAGATGAGCGTCTGAGGAAGTTGTAGTTCTGACGGCACAAGTCAGTATTCTAGGGGTTCTGGGGTGCCTTCTGCAAGTGTGCGCATTCCCGTACTGGCCCACGGGAATGCGAGTAGCCAAGGAATGGAAGATAAGCATTTTCTAATAGACCTGCCTTGCTTGGTGGCGCGTTCCTCTTATTCATGTCTTGCGTTCCCACAATTAACGTGGCCAGAGGGGGAAGTGTTAGGCCAGGCCTGTGATCCCTGCAAAGAGTTCCTGAAGTGGCACAGGTGAGAGCCGAGTCAGACTCCTACTCCTCAGCCCTACCCCATCTCACATCTGTGTCGTGGCTTATGATGAAAAAGAAAACCTGTGTAAAGATGTTTCTTAGAAGGTAGTGTGGGAGAGGACGTTTACTTGGGTTATGTATATCACATAATCTTAAAAGCTCAGCGTTCCACTATGTTTTATTTCAATGTTGCCAAGGTTCGTCTGGCTCACGACACAGGTCCGGTGGTGGTTTCAGCTGGCTGGTAGCTTCCGCTGAGGAGAGCTTCAGGCCTGCCGAGAGGGGAGGGCACCTGGAACGCTCTGGGCTCGAGTCTTCACCTAAACGCCCCCTCCGAACGCCGCAGCTAGTGAGCCCGCGTGGCGAGGTCGGCAGTAGGGGCTGCTGGGGCGCAGTGGCCTGGCTTCTCTGGGCCTCGCTGGCCCTTGTGTCTTCATCGCCGTCCTCCGTGACAGCCACAGCGGAAAGGAAGGGTCGTTTGTTGGGCCCGCACGTTGGTCCACATGCGGTAAGCTCCGAGAAGAGCAGTGTGCAGGGCGCCCTGTGGAGGACAGCTGCTCCTGTGGGCGGCCAGGCGGCAGAGGGAAGGGAGGCGACGCGCAGCGGCCCCCCAAGAGCACGTTGGCTGTCAGCCCCCGTCACGCAGTGGACACAGGAAGGTGTTCTTGCCGTGGCACTTGTGGGGCATCAGCCCCAGCAGGATGGACAGGCAAGAGGCAGGCAGGGACGGGGCCGTCCTTTCCGCAGTGGGAGCAGGCGGGCGCCGGGCGGGAACAGAGTCGGGCTGGGCCTGTGTGGGAGGGAGGCGCTGTGCTGTCTGCCTGGAGAAGGGAGGCGGGAGGCACGCGGTGGGCAGGCAGGCAGGCAGGGCGCACCTGTCCTGCAGACGCCTTCCTTTCCCTGCAAGAGGAGTAGGCCGTCGTTACATCTCACACGCAGCCCTCTGTCTGCTGCCAAGGACGCTGGAAGTCTTCAGCAGCAGTGATTTGTTTCAAAGTATTCTTTGTTTTTAAAACGGTAATATGTGGTAGGATTCTCACTACATGACAGAAGTTTTGTGAGAGAACAAAATCCTACCCAGAGAGTGTCTTGTAAAAGTTACAGCACTTGCGCACTGGCTTCCCCGTGTGTGGGCTTCCTTTGGCTTGGAGCTCCTAGCTGTGCTGTGGCCTGTGCCCTCGAGGCCCATGCCTTCCAGCCTGGGGGTCGCCTCTCCCGTGGTGTTTCCTGGGACCAAATCTGGGCAAATCTGTCTGTGTTTGTTTCTTCGCACTTTGTCATCGGGGACTGACTTATTCTGGGCCCCAGGAGCTGGGAAATAGGAGCCTTAGTCACAGGAAACGACTTGAAACTAGGCTGCAGTGAGGAGAGGTGGCGTTTCGTGGAGTGTGTTACCGCGCGGGGTCCCCATGGCCGCCTGCCCACGCCCTGGTGCTGTGCAGCAGGTGCTCCTCTGCTTGTGGGTGGCCTGTGTCCTGCCACTCCCAGCTAGGTGGTAGTGCCTGTTCCCTGTGCACCAAGAGGCAGGCGGGCAGCCGCCGAGTTACCACGCTGCTGGCATGCGGGCAGCAGCAGGCAGCCGGAGAGCCAACCGTGTCACTCACGGGGACCCGCGGCCCTGCCGTGGTGCGAACCTAGGAGTGGAGGCATCAATGCGGAGCAAGGCGGCCAGCAGCCCGGAGGCGTCTCTGAGGCTGGGCGCCTGCGCTGGGTCGTCGTCCTCACCACAGGAGGGCTTCAGAACCCCCAGGCACAGTGTGCAGACTTTGAACAGTGCCCACCGACAGGGTGAGGGGGGTAAGGGGGGAGTCCACAGTGCATTGGTTTGGGGCCCTAGAGCTGCTGGGTCCCCCCATCAGCCTTATCTGGGAGGCTTTTCTTTAAAGTTATATTTTACAGATGAGTAAACCAAGACTGAGAGCTTGCGCGTCAAAGCTGGGGTGGGGTGGGGTCCAGCCCAGCGGCCTCCAGGGAGGGCCCGTTGGGAGGTGGCAGCCGCGAGTTCGTGGTGCGGCGCAGGGCGGTTGGGCTCCGCGCATCCTGGTGCATACTCGTGGGTGTGCGTGACCAGCACTGGGGATGCAGGGGTGTGCGAGGTGCCCATGCAGTTGGACCCTGAGTTGACCCAACCTAGCAGCCTGGCCCGTGGCACTGCAGTGGAGTCTCCAAGGAGAGACCGGCCAAGCCCAGTGCCCATGCTGATGGCAGAGCGGGTGAGGGGCACGCCTTTCCAGGGGTGGAGGAGACGGGCTGCACAGCTGGGCCCGAGGGCCGCTGTGGGTGGGGTGCTCGGGGAGTAGCAGCGGAGATGGGTCAGTGGGTGGCAGAGGGGGGCAGAACCTGGCGACTGATGCAGTTGAAGTAGAGCCCTGATGGCAGGTGGGTGCTCAGAGATCGCGGGAAGGAGCCGGGTGAGTGTGCCCGGGCACCCACCGCCTCCCGAGGCAGGGCACCTGGAGGCCAGGGAAGCGGACCGAGCTCGGGCTGCTGCCGGCTTCTCCTGAAGTTCCGATGGTGCCAGGCTTCCTGGTTTCTTTTTCCCTTTTAGAGTGCTGAGGCCTAGGACAGAGACGGGAGGCCTGGGGACTATTTCTACGTATAGAGCGGGGCAGAGGTGGCAGCGTAATGAGGTGGTTGAGCCTAGTACCTGGGTGCTGGGTAGGCTGGGCAGGGAGAGAAGGCGTTCCAGCCAGGGTGACTGCACGAGAGATAACTGCAGCACACACGGCTGTCGGAGCCCGGCTGTGGGAGAGGCCATGGCCAGCGCCCAGCGTCCGAGCCGAGGACCTGGAAAGGAAGCAGTTGTGGGTGAGGCCCGTATGCCAGGTTGTGACCCAGGCTGGACAGGGAGGAGTGGCCGTTCCCCTCCAGGAGGCCCAGAGTCGCCATGCCTGTTCATTGGGTGGATCCGCGGTAGCAGGAGCCACAGAGCTGATACCGCGGCTGCGGCTGGTAGGACGAGGGGGTGTGGCCCCGTGGTAGAGCGGAGAATTCCTGCCCTATCCTGGACACAGGGCGTTGCCTACTGTCCAGAGGGCCAGGGTGGACCGTGGCATGGGCCTGCGGTTCCTCATTTATCTCACACTTTTATTTCTTCTTTCTCTCAGAAATTAGTGTATGTGAAATGTTGAAAAGTTAAAAAACAATTTTGTTGTCAGTTTCTCAGCGATTCGAGAATGCCTGGGTCGGCTGTGTGAACCGAGGGTGCCAGGTGGGTTTGCCTGTGGCTTCCGTTTGTCAGCGTCTTGGGCTGGCAGGGCCAGTCCTTGGCCTTGGCAGAGGTGGAGGGGCAGGGCCTGTGGGCCGGAGGCTGACCATGGTTTGCCTTCTTGGCCATCCTTTCTGACTGGAGGATCGAGAGATAAGAACTAAGGGAGAGCTAATTAGGTTTTCAGTAGGAGCTAATAGGCCACGATAGTAATCTGAAGCCCGTGGCTCAAGGGACTGCAGAAGGAGAGGCAGGCGGCCGGCCGCTCGCTGGTCCTGAGCCTTACGCCTCACGGCTCTGACTGAAGGAACTGCTTCTGCCCGCCTGCTCTGGCTTCCTTCATGTTTCTGCCTTTGCGTTTGCAGCATCCTCGTCCCTTACCGTTCCTTTTCTTTCTCATCATTTTCCATCTCTGGTGAATCTTCTCACAGGATTCAGTTCAAGTTAATTTGCTGCAGTGTTTTTGTATTCATGGAGTAAAAATTTTCTGTTGGCACTTAGGTGCAGTGAATTAACAACGCGAGTTGTGTGGCCCAGTGGCGAAGCGCTTTTTAGATTAGTAAACACGTGTCCAAAGGCATGCTCTGTCCACAGGATTCAATTGGTGCACTTTACTCGCATTTCACTTGGTAGGTTTTACTCACCCGTAGAGGCGCTCTGGGGATCTCCTCAGGCTGCCTGCACCCCAGGACCCAGACTGTGTTTGCAGACTCAAGTTAAACATGGAGTCCAGGGAGGCCTCTGGATTCCAGCCTGCCTCTTTGGGGAGCAGGGAAGGGTACCACGAAGCCCAGGAGGTCACAGGAATCTGGGTGTGGCCTGCTCAGAAGTGGGTGCCACTGCTGCCTGCTTTGCAGGATGGCTTTGAAAACTTTGCTCCAGATACTAAGGAGCGATACTAATGGTGGACTAAGGGACTGGCAGTTACATTTTCCCATTTCCAACACAATTTACTTAGCTCTTTAGTCTTTCAGAGATAAATATATAATTTCTGTGGGCCTTGGAAATTACAAAACTTTCTGGGCCCTCTGAGCTCTGGAAACCGCAGGTAGGAAGCGCTGGGATTGGCGTTCCTTGGGGGATCACCGAGAGGGCGCAGTGCACGGGGCTGGTGGCAGCGTGAATGCCGGTGTCCTGGCTGCTGTGTCTGGCATGCGTTGCCGCGTTTCCCAGGCTGGTTGTGCTGGGGCAGCGCAGCAGCTTAGATGTGGTTCTTTACCAGAGGCACTTGGGGAATTCTTGTAAAAAATGGGATTCTGGAGTCCCACATCCCGTGATTCTGACCTGGGCGGCTGCTGGTGGGGCCGGGAGGCTGCAGCTCCGGCTGGCTGGTGCCCTAGGGCCTCGCTCTGGGGATGGGGCGGCGGGCTGCGGGTGTGCATCCTGCCTTTACCCTTAGCGGTTACTCAGACCTCTTCTGAGCCTTGGTCTCTGCCCTCCTAAGCAGAGGGCTGATTCCACCGTGGTTGTCTTGAGGAGCACAGTGAACACATACGAAGCAGCAGCTCTGTGAGCTGCTTATGTCGTCAGTGACCTGCGATTAGGAGGAAGGGCTCCTCCCCGTCCCTGTCCTCAGTTCCCTACATGCCGTATTGTCAGAGGGGCTTGCAGCGAGCCCGTCAGGGTCATGGGTTACCCTTTGTGGTGCGTGCCCCACCATGTCCAGCACTTGTGGAGATCGCGGAGGATGAGTCCCTCCTGTTTTCTGTCGTGCCCACAGTGAAGAATGGCACGTCACTTAAGCGTTTGCCATGGGCACCCACAATGGAGCACAGCTCGTCCCAGGGAGCTGGCGCCCGAGGCCTCGCCAGGCCCAGGCTGTGAGGATTGAAAGGTGCTGACGGGGGTTCAAGAGTTTTGGCCTGCAGCGGCCTGGGAGCCTGGGGATCTGAATCTGCGACCCGACCTCTGTGTGTCGTCGCCACAGGGACACGGAGGCGTCCACTTCCAGTGGGCAGACGCAGGTGAGTTTTCCTTTCCCGGTTTACAAAGATGCGCAGTGAGGGCTCACGGCACACAGGTGCCTGGGTCCTCGTTGCGCTTTCTGCTTTGGCTACCACAATCTTGCTCTTCCAGGGACAGGCAGGACACTTTGAAAATGTTTTGGTTTTAATACTGGCAATGAAAGTGAACACTTTGGCTTTGACCCATGATTCTGTCAAAACAAAACGTCCCGTGCCCCAGATAGAAACAGGTCTGACGAGTACCCAGGCACGTTGCTGCCTTTGCTTTCATCTCGGCCCTTGTCACCTCTGCGGTGCAATAGCTTTCCACTCTTCCTTTGCTGATCATTTAAGGTTGTAATCGAAAGCTTTGCTTTTATACTATGAGCTCTTTTGGCAAGCGCATGGAGGTGTGTCTAATGTCATTCCAGTTTGAGGAATAGTTTTTAAGTGAAAAAAGCTTCAATCTTCAATGGCTTTGACACCGGGCTATTTACTAGATATTTTTAGCGTGTAAATTATGGTGAACATGGGACAGAGGGCACATTTTTTTTCTTGTTGGTTTGATTCCTCATTCTTGGCTTGGTAATTCAGGATAATTTGGGCTTAGAATACAGAGTAGATGTTGGGTCTGTGTTCGCTGCTTGGTGTCCAGTAGCACTGTCATGCTCCTTGCCTGAGTGGATCTGTAGGAGCATTTCAGTGCTGGAATTGATGCCCCTGGTGTCTCTCCCAGCAGCATGTGGGAAAAGAAAAATGATTAAGCTGGAAATGCTAAGTGCCTGGTGACTGTGGAAATCAGTGAAAAGCCTTTTGTGTTTGTTGTGGGTAACCAGAATCAAAGCAGAGCTGAGCTGGAGTCACTGCCTTTGAATACAGCTTCATTATAATCAGAACATAGCGTAAACAGTGTGTCAGTGTTTTTAAGATTTTGCGTATTTTCTCAGCTACTTTGTGTGCGAGTCAGATTTGCATTACCGTAACGGACACCTGAGATAATCAGCTTATGAAGAGAAGCAGTGCATTTTGGCTCCTGATGTCTGTGGAATCCACTGGCCCTGTTGCCTGTGGGCCTGTGGTGAGGCTGCACATCATGGTGGAGGTGCGCAGCCTCATGACCAGAGGAAAGAGAGAGGAAGAGGAAGGGGGCTAGGCCAACCCACGTTCCCTGGCGTTTGTTCCCATGCCTTCACCCCCTCCCAGGAAGTAGTTGCGGGCTGGAGACCTAGGGCCGAGGAGCACAGGGGGATCTTCCAGAGCCAGGGTCAGAGCTCAGCAGGTGCAGTGTTTCTTTTCTGTTATGTAGGAGTGGCTGAGGCCGAGGGAAGGGGAGGGATAGCACCTGTTCTTGCCTGCGCTTTCTGGTTCCTCCACTTGGGCATACACAGAACAAGCAGGGGCACTCTGGGCTCCTCTCAAATCCAGCTCTTTTAAAAAACATCTCAAGCTGCTGTCTTCATTTCAGATGAAGAAGATGGCTAGAATTGCGATTGGTGCCTCAGTGTTCAGGCTGTGACCATCCATGTGGGTTAGTATTTATGAAGGTTTTTTTTAGCCACCCCCCTCCATGGTAATGATGTTGATGCCCACTTTACAACCCATGACAAATTCAGAAATATTTAAAAAGATGAAATGAAAAACGTCACCCCCAACCCGAGATTCAGCCCACTGTCCTGATCCTGCAGCATCTCGCCCGCGTGGCTGTCAGCAGCAGGCCAGCCCTGAGGCCACCCCCCCCCCCCCCCCCTCCAGCAGGGCGGCCACCTGCGGTGCGGACGGCCTGCTGCAGGTGTGTTTCTCTGGACTCACAGTTCCTGGAGGGAGGGACAGAGGGAGGGAGGGAGGGAGGGAGGGAGGGAGGGAGTCCTAACTTGTGTATTCCTAGAGTCAAGCCTAATGTAGTATTCAAAATAAAAACAACAGAAAAAACAAAACTTAAGATGACCGGTTATTAGGGTTAAGCTGACTTCTGTACATTTTAACTTAGCTGTAAGTGTTATATGGCCAGTACTTTTTTTAAAGACATCTTTATCTTTTTTTTGAGACATGGTCTCTATGTGAAGGCCATGCTGGCCTTGAACTTGTGGCGATCCTCCTGCCTCAGACTCCCAAGTACAGGAATTGCAGATACATCCCACCACACCTGGTAATCAGTACTTTTTTTTTTTTTTTTTTTAAAAAAAAACCTACAAATACTCAAGGAGCCTTTTCTATTTTGAATATGTAATTCGTACTATGTATAAAGAACAGCGGGGTCCTGCCTATCTTTCCAAGGCCAGGGAAGGCTGCTCTTTGGCGACTTCCTAACTTTCCAGAGATGGTCTGTGTGTACATAAGCGTTGCTAGTTTATCTTTGAGCCTGGTTCCAACTCTTTTTTGGGGTACAGGGCTGTGCTGGACACATGACTGATGTGGCTCTTTCAGAAGTCATTCCAGTGGGATGTAGTAAAACTAGAGAGCTAGTCCAACAATTCCAGCCTGATACCATTCAAAAATAGAAACACCAGTACATCAGGATACGTACTGAAGGATTTTTATCCATGCATTTTTGTGGTAGCCGAAAAAGGAAGTAACGTGAATGCCCATGATTGAAACTGTTGTGTAATTTGTAATGTACATGGAGTGGCTGCATGGTGGAGCTTTATTAATTAGGCATCATCGTTTCTTGATTGTTATGTATAAATAAAAAAGATGCAGTAGTATTGTAGAATGTTCCATTTTTATAAGACAACGACAAGCTCTGTGTGGCCATGGATATGTATACTTATGAATGACATTATGGACAGAAATACATAAGAGGTAGGAGTTGGGTGAAAGTGAAAATGCTTTCTAAATTGCAATTTTTCTTCATTTTCTAATGTGTCCTTGATTCTTTCCAGAATAGGTATCAAGGTCATTAAAGTAGTTTGCCAACCTTCCTTTTCGCTTCTAGGAAGTGGCAGTGGGTGCTGAAATCCTCATTTAATCTCGTTTCCTACACGCTTTTATCTTTTGGGGAATGAGTCACCCAGGGCAGAGAGTACCGATTCACTTAGAACAGTTCCCTGCTTTGGTTCGATGACAGTAGCTCAAGTGTCCAGCTTGTCGGGAGGACACTGACCTCATAGTAGCCAAGGGTGCAGGACGGCGGGGGGGCGCCCTGGGCACTGCTGCTGGCCCTGTGCGCTGAGAGGCAGCCATGAACACCACCACCCCTCCACCCCCACCCCCACCCCCCCCCCCAGGTCACAAGCAGGAAGCACTGAGAACTTTGGAGGGGTGGGGGCGATAGGACTGGGACATCTGATGCAGTGGCCAAGGTGGAAAGGTGGAAGGACATTTGGGGGAAAGCACCCTGGTTTTCTAGCGTGTCTACACAGCCGTGGCATGCTGTGTTGCCTGTTGCATATTTCTTGTTATCCTTTTGCAATTTGTGCTTCTGGCACAAAGAGCAAGGAAAAAGAGAGTTGTTGTTCAAAGGCAACTTGAAAAATATTTGAAGACGACAGTATTTCTCTCTCCTCAGAAGTGCCTGTTTACTGACTGAATATAGAGGGTGGGGGAGTGTTACTAGCGGAATCGTAAGTGACTTGGCCTTCAATTGAGGCGTTTCTTTGCGTGGATATCTGCAAAGGAGCAGGAAGACTCCATTCTGGACTAAAGGAAGGTGAAACCAGATGGAAAGGAGAGGGTTGGGTGGGGATGCTCGCAGGTTTGAGGGCATCAGAGCGTGTTGTGGACCCCTGTGCCCCCACATGCGTCCCACCCCTTTCCACATAAGCCTGGCCTCCACAGAAGATTTCCCTGTGCATCCACCATGCTGTGGAGCAGTTGCGCTCACAGCACAGTTCCCCCCGGAGAGTTATGAGCCATGCCCGCTGCGTCCTCAGCCTAATACATTAAAGAGAGCCCCAACTGGTAATTCTGTGAACGCAGTCTGAGAGCAGAAGTGCGTACACCGTCACTGGCTCCCGTGTCATTGGTCGGCTAGTGATGTGTCGTTGGCGTAGGACTCGTGGACACTCTGAGCTCGTGGTGGACGCCACCCCAGGCTTGTGTCTTGTACGAGTGTTGCCTTTGGACCATGATTCTGTGCTGGTCGCAGTTTCCTGGACCTAACTGTAGGCCTTCGTATTGCTTAGGACGAAGTCTGATCTCTTTAGATGAACAGGTGAGCGCTGCCACTGCTGCCTTAGAGGAGCT
>PVKN010014686.1:0-18975 GCA_004027915.1 Capromys pilorides | reverse complement strand
GGAGAAAGTTCTTGTTATTGCACAAACATTACCTCAGAATGTGAGGCACACATGGGTAACCCACTGACTGACTACAGGGGAGACAGGAATCTCACCCCATGGGCAGCATACATGACCCAGTGGGAGAGCAGTTTTCAGCGCTTCCTTTGAGTCTGGCGCTATTTACAGGACCAATCAGGAATCTTCAGTCCTTCATTGACAGCTGGCAGGAAGCCAAGCAAGTCTCATGAGAGGGTAAGTGAAATCTGACACAAAGTTGAGAGCTTTAGACAGGGCTGTGGGCCAGCGCCTTGCTTGCATGAGGGAAAAGCCCGTCCTGAACTTGGGGTGCAAGGCCTCCTGGAGACTGCTCCGTCCTTCTGCAGTGTGCCTCAGCTCCACCTCAATCAACCCCACTCTGCTGCCTTTTCTGCGTGTCTTGTCCAATGCTTGGTTCGGGACATCAAGAATCTGGAAAGAATCTCTACCAGCCCCACCATGGTTGACAGGGATCTGCAAAATAGCGGGAAAGATACTAAAAGACCAGCAGGATCACATCTAAGTGTGAAGACGATGGAGTTTTCTTGCCTTTTCTCTAGATTATGTTAAGGAAACAACATTTAAAAATAAGAGTCTCATTTTTAAATCCAGCTGAATTAAGTGTTTCCCTTTGTCTCTGGACCTTTACTTTAGAAAACTTGCAAGTGCTTTTGCCCCTCTTTGTGATGTATATGTATCCTTCTCCATGTTCAAGAGATCCTGAGAATTAGCGCCTGGAAATGTGGCCATCTCAGGAGACTGGCATCTCCACAGCAGCTTCTCTGGAAGGGCAGGAGGCTAACCAGGGGTCACATGGCTCTGAGTTGCGCCTCTACCTTCTGTCACAAAAACAGATTTGTTTGGCCTCTCCATCAGGCCAGCTTACTTCCCCATTTCCAGATAAAGTTATAATGTTTCCCCTGTGTAAGGAGAACCCATCCCTCTTTTTCCACACTGGGAACAGGGAATGATCCCTAGCAAATAGCAGGTAGCCATGGCAAGACACAAAGGACTACCCGGGAGCCGGCAGTAGCCTTCCTCTGCATTAAAGCCTTAAGGAGTGCATGGAACACTTTTATGTTCATGAGGAGAAACAAGTTGCTCAGAAATGTTACTGTCTGAATACTCTGGCTGGTTGAATTGCAGACTCTGCTTGCTTTGGTCCTGATCGTCAGGTTTGCCCTTGCTACCTACTGACACGGGCCCTGCAGACTCCACTCACTCAGGTCTCAAAGCCGTCTCTGACATCCAGTGATTTCCAGATTGAGAACAACACTAGGTCCTTAAAACACAGTCTCTCTTCTTGCTGCTGTATGTCCAGATTATCCAATTTATTGTTGTTTCAAAGCTCCAATTCAAGTTACTGCATTTTGATATACAGTCAATTCTGAGTAGATGAATTTCAGTCAGTGCACAGTTGTCAGAAGGGCACAGAAGAGCTTCCTAGCCTCTAAAGATGAAAGCGCAGAAAGCTGGCATTTGATTTCCAGCAGACAAAAGGAGGCGCACACAGTTGTGTCTTAGTATATAGAATGTTGCTTCTTCTGTCACAATGGTTCTATTTTAAATAGCTTCAGTTCTTACCTGTAATTGACAATGATAAGAACAACAAGGTGATGCCATCCTCATGTGAGACCAGTCAGTGAATAAGGAAGGTGTCAAATATGAGGTGGGCTACAAGCTGTTCATCACATGACAAATGTTTTATTAGACAGAGCATAAAGGACTGTTTTGCATTTCTTTTTTTATTTTATTACTTTTAATAAGAAATAACAATGAGAGAGTTTCAAAACATGTTAGTAGGATAATTACAATAAATATATTACATATTGTTGTCTTCATAGTAGTTGTTCAGAGTACAAGATGCAGACATGATAACTTTTCTAAGCACTATTGGTACAAATATTTCTTCTCATTGAAGTAAGAGAAAGTAGTTGCATGTATTAGTCCAATAGTCCGTAACAGTGGTGGGTTATCAGCAGAACTGGCAACGTCAGAAGCTGTTGACTTGAGCCTTTTACAGCTCAGCATAGAGCATAAAGGACTTTTGGCTAGGTATGCTAAGGAAAGAAAATCTAAGAATTTTACTACACCTTAGAAAGTCAGGGTAGAGAGATATAATGTCTTCATAAATAAAATGGTAACTACTATGAAGAACACACAGTTGTACCGTGAACTGGGGTTGTGCTGATATGCCAAAAGTTGCTGCAGCCTTTTGAGTTTACAAAAGGAACCTAAGATTGCCATTCTATGATAGAACAATGTTCAAACCACCAGGCCAGAAAAATGCTGCAAATGTCACTGGGATATCCAAAACTTTGCACAGGGATAGGGAGGTAGGTCAGTGTCAAACGCACTTGCCTGGCAAACGCAAGGTCTTGAGTTCAATCCCCCGGGGGTGGAGGGGAGACAAACAACAACTTTACACAAATTCTCATGTTTTATTGGACAGGAGCTAAGGGCTGAGGGATACTGGCTTCTGCCAGTTCTTTCCACCTAGCAGTACCCAAGCAGGTAAGATCTGTTTTCTTGCATGAGTCATTTGAGTCATTATCTTCTCTGATGCTTAGTCTCTGGAGTTAAGGACCTTGAACATTTTTGATGGAAGAGTCTAGTTTGTTAAAAGCCTTGAGATGTCCAGGAAACTGGTAGAGGTCTGATGCAGAGATGTGAACAATGTGGCTTGTTTAATTGCTAGGGGGAAGAAGCTGCAAGACTTCAGAATGGGTCAGATCTTGACCTAGTGAGCACTCCCTATTCGGCTTTCTTTTCTAGGTCAGAGCTGAAATAGTCATCTTCTATCTTTGTGAGGTGACATGACAAAGGGCCTATATTTTATGTATTCATTTGCTTTTTATCCTTCAATGTATTTGTGGCACCCAATAGTAACATCTGGTTTACAGAATCATTATATGTAACTTTGTTTTTTTTTGTTTTTTTTGTTTTTTTTTCATGGTACCAGGGATTGAACTCAGGACTTTGTGCTTGCAGGGCAGGCACTTATTCCACTGAGCTATCTCCCCAGTCCATATGTAACTTGTATTTAGATCATGTTCAATGTCCTTGCCCCTCTCCTTTCCTCTGTCCACCAAACTCTGGTCCCCTTCTCCCTTTCAGAGTCAGCTCCCTGTTCCTTGTCATGTCTCCGCTATCTCCCTCTTCATTTATATCTCTTGGGTTTAGGACATGCAAGGTTGATTGGCCCTCGTGTGACTCCTGGACAGTTCTGGTAATGGTATCTTAGTCCTCTCCTGCTGCTAGGACAGAATATCAGAGCTTGGCAGTTCATAAGCAGTGGAAATTCACTGCTCAGGGACCTGGAGCTGGGCAGGCCAGCATCAGGGCGCTGCCAGCCGCATTCACCTTCCTCACTGCATCTTCCCTGACCGAAAGCAGGAGAAAGGGGAGGGTGCCAAGCGAAAGTAGGGGTGGGCTCCTGGGATCACTAAGCCACGCCCACAATGAGGGCATGGCTTACCTGCAGGTAAGCCACCCTGCAGGTCCCACTCTCAGCAGCATTCTATGATGATTAAGTGTCCGATACATGGACATCAGGGGATGCGTCCACAGCACAGCATCACGGGCTAGGCTTACAGTTGCTGCGGCATCAGTGCTGTCCCATGACTCAGCAACAGGCATCACTGGCCCCCCGACAAGCTGCATTTATAGAGGCACTGTGCACCCCACAATCTCCAAGTATTGTAACCAGTTATAGAAAGAATCTAGGTAAATATAAACATAGAGATGGATATAGGTATGCGTATACATATGTATACATGTGTATATGGATATAGGTATGCGTATACATATGTATACATGTGTATATGGATACTTTGAACCTGTTGTAGATTGCACACGTGACACTCCCTAGGACTCAGGTCTGGGGGGCTCGGTTCCCAATGCAACAGCATTCAGAGGTGGCCTGTGAGGAATTGAGTGGATCAAAAGGGTGCCAACTTCAACAGTGGCTGAATCCATCTATGTATTCAGAACTCCAAAACCTTAGCAGAAGCCGGTTCCTCATTAGGTGAAGCAAGTGGCTGCGGATGTGGCTCTCAGGGTGGGTTCTGCCCCTAATCCTTTCCTTCAGGGCTCCTTCCCTTTCTTTTCCTCCCCACCACCAACCACCCTGAGGCGAGCAGCTTTGCTCTGCCCTCTGCCCCCCTCACCATCGTCAGGAACAACAGAGCCGGGTGACCATGGCCCGGGCTCTCTGACACTGCGATAGGACATAAGTCTTTCCTCCTCTAAGTCAGGTGGCTCAGATTTTGCAACACATCCATGGAAAGCTGCCTAACAAAGAATCATTTCAGAAATTAGCAGGAAAGTAAGCATAAAACAATAGCATCATATTGCAGATTAAATACATAGAATCTACAGCCTAGATGGTTTGACATATGGTTTTGTGACTTTATGAGGGTTCAAAAGTGTGCCCCTCAGCTATTCTCTCTTTTACTTTCAATGCGTAATTCAATAAATTACCTGACGCATTCAACACTTGGTGATAAAACAGGCGCATTGGATAAGACAGTCCCGCTGTAGGCTGGTGTAAATATCTCAGCACATTTAAGCGAAGCTAACTAGAGTATGATGTTTAGCAGGTTCAACATATTCAAGTCATTTTCAGCTTGTGATATTCTAAATTTGCAATGGATTTGTGGGGTGTGACCCCAGAAACCCTAGAGGCATCTGGGAGAGTGTGCTAAGCAAAGAACAGCAAGAGCGGATGTCCTGAGTAGCAGGGTGCCTCATGGGCCAGAGGAACAGCTCAGATGCCAGCGTGGCCAGAGAAGAGCGAGTAAAAGAGACAGAAAGAGAAAACTCTCCAGAAAAGCAACCAGACCCAGGTTGTGGTGTACAAAGAGCTTTCACTCTGAGCAGAACAGAAACCCATTGACTGGCTTTAAATCAAGAAACGGACCATCTTATACTCGCTTCAAGGGGAGTTGCCTGACATCTGTGTTGAGGATTTAGAACAATCATCTAAACATGTAATTCTGATTTGTTTTTGAAAAGTAGAATCTACAAAAGCGCTGTATTCAGAGGGTAAAAATAGATGACCTATCTTTAGTTTCCACAGCTGGGACTCACCCACCCTCCACTGGGTAGGTAGGTGGCTGCAAAGTGGTGGTGAGCTTGGAACCCTCTGGCACCTTCAGTGCGCCCAGGGGTGGGCTGGCCGGGATTAGGTGCTTCCCTCCTACGTGGCCAGGAGAGGAAGGAGAGGGCAGCAGCAGCTGATCCTTGGCAGGTGCAGGGTGATCTATTTATCACCCTTCCCACTCCCACTCGGGTGGGAATCAGCTTCCTTTCCAGGACCAGCCCACAGCATTTTCATCAACAACAAATAAGATTTCTTTGCTCCAGCGACTTTCTCTAAATAGTGCAGCACTCAATTATCAGAGTAAGGGGCAAAATCCTAAAACTGTACCCCAAGTCTTCCAAGCACAGCCTCAGGACCCAGCACATTCCCTGCCTTCTGGGCCCGTGGGCTTGGGCCACACGGACCCACTCTTCACTACTTCTCTGCTCCTCTGCCTACCTCATGTCCAATGTGCAGCAATAAACGAAGGGCAAAGCCAGAGCTCAGGGTGAGATGCTTGTCCTGCCTTGCTTTAGTCAAACTCCTCATCTGTTTCCTCCGTGCCACTATTTACCTCACAGATCTGTTTTACATCAACTTGATGAGAGGGGAGCGCCCTGTGGACCACAAGAAAATATCCCCATTTATAAATGTGTGTTTGACTGAAAGGGGAAAAGCTCCAGGGGAAGCGTGAGGAGAATGTGGGAGAGTGCTCAGGAAGAAGAAAGCCCAGCCCAGGGCTGCGGTGGGTGGAGGGTGCCGTGGATCCCAAGGACTTCCACCTCTGAATGTACCTGGCCACGTGGTGAAGAGAAAGTAAACAGTCTAAGTGCCAGCATCTGTGGTACTTTAGCAAACATGCAAATAGGGATCAATCTTCCCAGCAAAAAAAGACACACTGAGACTTACATGGGCCTGAAAGTTAACACCAAAGTTGACTGAATTCAATTACATATATGTTGGCCCCACCTCTCTTTTAAATTATTCTACTGATACTCAATCTTCTTTTTCTGGGTATATCACGATAAAACGTTAAAGCGAAAAAGTTAAACTTCTGGACTCTTTTTATCATGTAATATAAAAAGGAGTCATGTGTTGAAATATCTCTGAAAGCCATGATAGCTGCATGAATTGGTGACCTTCAAACATGGTGAGTGTTTATTTTGCTTTTGTATTTTGATGCCGGTCTACCAGAGCAAAGTGGAAAACTTATAGAGGAGCCCACAAGGTCAAGTCTGGTGAAAGATTCTCCGGTGATTGCCAGTCTGGCTAGGAGGCTGAATGTTAGTGTTTTCTGCTCGTCACAGGTAGGCAGGGGCCAGGGGCACTGGCTTTCTTGGCAACAGAAATGATCCCCAATTTCCTACATGACTGAGATATAACTTTATAATAATTATACACCTCCTTCCCTTACCTGATGTTTTAAAAAATAAAGGAATTGACTGGGGAGATAGCTTGGCGGCATAACAGCCTGCCTGTAAAGCTCAAGGACCCGGGTTCCATCCTTGGTACCGCATGTTTTGGAAGCCAGCTGGCCTGTAATCCCAGCACTGGGGAGGCTGAGACAGGAGGATCACTATGAGTGCAAGCTAAGTAGCGAGACCTGTACCAAATAAATAAAGATTCTTTTACCAAAAAAAAAAAAAAAAAATTTAAATCATTAAAAGGTATTACAAAGTGAGTAATGATAACAAATTGGTATTGGAAGTGTGAGGGCCGGTGCGTATATTGAGACCTGCCAATGTGTTCCTTCCCCTGCTCTCTAAATTTCAGAATTCTTCCTATGATTTCAATAATGAATATGAGGAAAAGGGGGAGTACTTGCAGCTAGACTTCATTCTCCTGGAAGCTTTGCCTCTGTTATGGTTTATGTCTAGTTGTCCCCCTAAAGCCTCATGCAATCATGGGGCGGGGACTTCTAGAGTTTGAGACATGAGTCATGATCCACTAGGATTATATGTTACAATTGGTTCCACCCTGGAGCATGACCTGGGCCTGCCTAAGATATGATTGGCTCCTCCCTAGAGCGGGATCAAGGGCCCATCCTGGGGTATGATTGGTTCTACCCTAGGGCGCAATGGGCCCACGTCAGAGTGACTGAGCACAAAGAGACTTTTTAAAAGAGCTGTTACTCTCTGCTCCAGTTGAGTTGGTTGTTCTGCCACCATGAACTGATGCCCTCTGCCCTGTTCCACTCAGCCTTGGACCAGCCGGATATGGACTGAAACCTCCAGCAACTGTGAGCTAAATAAACCTTTCTTCATTTTGAGTGTCGAGTATTTGTCCCAGCAACGAGTAAAAGTAACTAAGACAGCCTCCAACACTTTCTCTTGCCCAGTAAGGATTACCTACTTACTGGGGAATACTGGCCCAGGGACATTTACTAATCAGACCTGAGTGTCCTTGCCGTACCCACTGCTTCTTCTGCAAGTGATATTCGGGCCTCCGCCTTCCGCAGGCCCCCGGCTTCCTACTCCTGCCTCCTGGTCCGGTGTCAACACTTCCAGTGTCACTGGGCACTGCGTCCTGCTTCTTCCCACGGCTTCCTTCTAGACTCTTGCTGTATTGAGTAGACAAACAGGAAACAGAAGGGCAGGTGTTACATTGATTGGAGGCGTCAAAGAGAAGACGAGGAGTGAGAAAAGTGTACCCAACGGAGCGAGTTCAGGCTGATTAAAGTACTTTGGAGAGGAAACGTGATGTGTTGCTGAGTGGCTGCTCCGAAAACAGGCCGGGTGCGAGGTGAGCGACGTCCATCTTCTGTACCTCCTGACCTCTGGGTTGGGCCATCCTATCAAAAACCTGCATGATGTTAGGCCGGAAGAACTGAAACAATATTCCCTGGCTAGTACCCGTGTAGGGCCTCGGAAACGCTCTGCGCATGTCCTAGATCTCTGTGACTGGCGGGTTGCACCCCCCTGCCCAGCGCCTTGCCCTGCCCTGGTCTTGTGGATGCTGGGCAGTGACCCTGGGGGCTCTCTGCCACTGAGCTACACTCCAACCCTTTATTTTTTCAATTTTAAGACCGGGTCTCCGTAAGTTGCACAAACTGGCCTCAAACTTGGGGCCCTCCTGCCTCAGCCTCCACAGTACCTGGTGTTCAGGCATGCATTGTCCCATCCGGCTCCGCATCCCACATGGAATTTGGAGGGAAACAGAAGCTGTCCCGTGGGATCGCGATCCTCCTCCTCCTCACCCGCCGCCAGGCCTCCTGCACTTCCTCCTCTCCGCCTGGCCCTTTCCACCACCCTCAGGCCCTTTCCACCAGCACGCACCCTCCCCTTCCTCCAGTCACCTAGACCTTTCCCTCCACGATCTCCTTCCCGTGAGTCTTTGAACAGATTATTATTTTTTAAATTTTTATTTTTTTAATTTTACATATTTGGTATACAGGCTCACTACGCAGCTTGCATTCTGTAGGGATCATCCTATTTTCAGCCTCCCCAGCACCGTGATTTCAGGAATGCGCAACCACACCAGGTTTCAGGGACCAGCTCAGTGCGCCCCTGGGCTGGGCCAGCACAGCAGGCAGTACCAGGGATCAAACTCGGGTCCTTGTGCTTGCCTAGGCAGGTGCTTAGACCGCCGAGCTATCTTCCAGACCAACAGATGCTCTTTAAACCAGACGGTCAGAGCCAGTTTCCTGTCCCCAAGCCCTGGCCTTGTCCTTCGCCTCTTTCCACGTTGTCACCCACCAGCCCTCAACCCACTGTAGCCGAGCGTTTTCTGCCCCCACGTCGGTGAGGGCCATCTCCTGGCAAGAACTGCAAGTCGTCAGCTCGGAGCTCGCTCCTGGAGGTGCTGCGTCGTCTTCAGTCCCGATCCCTCCAGGGCGCCCGGCTCCGTGCCTGCTGCCCTTCCCGCTCACAAGCTTCCTGTTCTTCTTCCTCTGACCCTCCCCTCAAGGTTGGCGTACATGGTTTTTAAGTTGTCTTTTCTCGCTTTTTATATTTTTCCCAAGAAATTCCACGTCACTCTTGCTTTACAATCTTAATTTCAGTATTGGAATTTGTTTACTCTGTAGAAATCCACTAGATACTTCACCCTGAAGATATCCCCCCCAGCAATAAATCCTGCAATTTAGCAAGAGCCCAACTGAAGGAGAAGGGGACGGGATGCCTGAGGGGTGTTTTCTTCTTCCTATCAGAAGAGATGGGGAATTAATTTTCACTAATGCTCCAAGAAAGCACTCTCATTCCTGGTCACTATCTGCTGTAGCAAGAGGAAGCCAAAGAGGCTGGGACACTCTTGACGCAATTCCCATCCTGGGGACATCTGGTGTCACTTTTTTCCAGAAGAGAATATTTCCTAGAGTGAACTCACGTTGGATAATTATGTGAGAGGTAACGAATTTCTCAGTTAGATATAGATGATAGATAGATAGATAGATAGATAGATAGATAGATAGATAGATAGATAGATAGAATCACAGTGAACATGACAAAATGCACAAGTTTGTGTCACTGAAAACAATTTTTAAAATCTCCACTGGCGGGGCCGGCCAAATAGCTCAGCAGATGAATGTACCTGCTCAGGCAGAACGCAACGGCCCAGGTTTGATTCCTGGCCTCACATGCCAGTCCCTCCCCCAGGGGCATGATGAGCTGGCCGTTGAGACTGGGCATGGTGGCACACCTGTAATCCCAGCGCTTGAGAGGTGGAACACAGGAAAAGCACTATGAATCTGATGTATGTAGTGGACCCTATAGACCATGTAGACTCTGCAGACCCTGTGGACCCTGTACAAAAAAATCTATTAGAGCACAAAAGGATCTCAATAAGTATAAAACCCTTGTCTTTGTCTTTCTTCTTTTTCACAAGTACTAAGCAGCTTCACAAACGTTTACGTGCATATAGGAAGGCACATAGAAAATCAGTGACTGCAGAGATTGTTATTTATGTTTCAGTAAATGGTATAAAGAATAAGTTGAGAATGTGTAGTAGGAGACCTTGGCGATATGAGACATCAGGAAACGTTCCCCTGAAAAAATGTCATTTAAGTGAAATGAGGAGGAAGTGGAGGAGAGTTAATCAAAATAGTAGGGCAGGACTATTTCAGGGCTCTGGGTATGGGGATGCACACCTGCAGTCCCAGCACTCAAGAGGCCAAGGTAGGAAGATTGCCATGAGTGAGAGACCACCTTGGGCTACACAGTGAGCACAAGGCCAGCCTGAACTGCACAGTGAGACTTCATCTCAGAAACAAATGACAACTCCCCAGGGAAGAGACCACAAAACCCAAGTTCTAATTTAACATGAAACTTAATGAGCTTTGAGACCTAAGGGTAGGTTATTATGGCTGTAGGATCATACATAGCTCAGAGGAGGCTAAGCCAACACCCTGGAGGATGCCACTAAGAATTCTGGTAGGACTACAGCTTTATTCCATTAGAAGCAGGGTCTGGTACTCTACTGCCAGACTTCACAGAGAGACTAACAGTTTTTTTGATCAATGTGGATGTACAGTAGTTCATTTTGAAAAGGAGTTATGGATCATGTGATGAAAAGATCAGATTAAGAAAAACTAACATTTGGTTCTGCAGATTATTTTTAAAATTACTGTTGAAAACAAGTGTTTATTGCTGACATTTGTGGCAGAATTTGTGACATGTATGTCACCCAATTTGCTAGGTGTTCTCATTAACGAGCAGCAGATGTTGGGCAGACAAATATAGACCTCACCGTTGTGCTTGTCTTTCAGTAAATCTTACCCACGTGACTTGCACCTTAGCTGTTATTCACATGCTTTGAAAGAAAACATTCTGACCCAGTGCGATCATCTCTGACTTACAAGTTCTAGTAAAACTCTCTTAGCGTTAACTTTTTAAAACCATGAAGTATGGTGTATGAAATGCACACACACACACACATACACACACACACACACACACACACACACACACGCTACACACTTGTTCAAAGAATATGTGCAAAGCATTCTAGTACTTTTAGAGCAGATCAACTGGCAGGAAACGGAATCTGAGTTCCAGAACAAGTCTGAGTTATGTACTGAGAGTAAAAATGCAAAATTGTAAGTGTCTCCATGAAGCTGATTGAAACACACATCTGGGTCCAGTGTTGGACGACAAAGGCACAAAGTGGGCCTGGAGCCATGTGTCAATCAAGAAATTAAAGAAATGCTCATAAAACCAAAAACAACATGGGATTGTGATGAGTGACACAAGAGCCAGCTCAAGTAGTGACCTCTTCAGCAATCTGAGAAAAGGTTAAGGCACAGTAGCTGGGACAGCGAAGCTCCTCTCAAGGGTCAAAGGTTTGTATGTTAGACGCTTAGCCCCAGAGTGGCACTATTAGGAAGTCACTGCTGCATCCCCCTCAAAAGGACTGCAGAACTCTGACCTCTTGCTCCTCCTCAGTCTTCGCTCTTGGATTCACAGTGTGAAGCACTTGCTTCTCCCTATCCTCCTTCCTGTTGCCATCCAGCCAAAGCAAAGGATCTGCTCAATCTTGCACTGGAACCCCCAAAACTGTTGGTGAGAATAAACCTTTTCTCACTCATTAATTATCTCAGATAATTTATTTTAGCTACTCAAGGCTCATACAAAGACAGGAACACCACTGAGTAGAGTAGGGATCCACAAGCCCACATTGGAGGCAAGCAGGAGAGGGTACCTTGGACGCAATGATGACTGGCAATGGCTAAGAAGGGCTCCACTTGTGTAATCATCTTCTGCCTTCCATACCAATACAGTCCAGACACTGACTGGGCAAGAACCATCAGTGGGTGCTAGATATGAAAGCAGGCGGGGGATGAGTTTGATGAACAGTAGAATATTCTTCACACTTTCTTGCTTATTAGTTGCCAGGGAAAAATTAGTAAATATGTACTAACGAACTTAGCCAACACATTGACCAGTGACCAAAATTCACATCACCAGGGCAGTTCAGACAGCTCAGTGGACTAAAGCATCTGCTTAGGCAGAGCACAGTGGCTGGGATTCGAATCCTGGAGGGCCATACTGGGCGTGGTGACACATGCCTGTAATCCCAGGACTTGGAAGGCTGAGAACAGGAGGATCACTACAAGTTCAACATGCATGGTGACACTGTGTAGACCCTGTGCTAGATAGATAGATAGATAGATAGATAGATAGATAGATAGATAGAAATTCACATCACCAAATACACTGTATGACTGCAGACATGATACCCTGAAAGGTACATAGCATACTTTTCATAGCAATTTAGGTATGGTATCATTTCCTGAATCTTAAAATTCAACACTATTTTGTGGAATTATTTGCACATATCCTTCGAAATAGCACAACTGATGGATGAATTGTTTCCAAGGATAGAATACGGAAGCACAGAAATGTCTTGCCATCTGTGATTCCACCTCTATCATGTACTAGGAGGAACAACATCACACAAAGCATCATGGGAGGGAGAACTATGGACTTCTTAAAAAAAAATTCATCTTTTTTTTAAACTTTCTTTCTTTATTTATTTATATTATGGCCAGCTCAGCCTGCCCTGGGGGTGGGGTTGGCACAGCATATGGTGCCGGGATTGAACCGCAGTCCCTGAGATTGCCTAAGCTTGCCTAAGCAGGCACTTTAGACCACTGAGCTATCTTACCAGACCCATAGACTATAGACTTAATACGAATACTATAATGATCATTAATTTCATGAACCTGAGAACGATGTTGTGGCTTTATTAAGTGAATATTCTCATTTGTACACACATCTGAAAGTACAGTATGTATACATAGAGGTTTCAGAATCAATGAATGAATCTTACTATATGTTTGAAGGAAAGAGAAAGCAGAAATACTGAAAAATGTTAAATAGTGAATCTTTAAAAATATGTGATATATGTGTGGGAGTTCTTTAAAATTTTCTTGAAAACTTTCTACACATTTGACATTACTTTAAAATTCAAAAAAAATACTTAGAAGAAATAAAAGCATACGGGCCAGCAGATAGCTTGGCAGATTAAAGCATCTATTTAGGCAGATGCAGACTCCACCCCTGGGGTATGCTGAGACTGTGAATGAAACTAGGCATGGTGATGCACACCTATAATCCCAGTGCTTGGAAGGCTGAGAACAGGAGGATCACTGAGTCTGATCTGTGTGGTGAGACCCTGTAGACCCTGTACTAAATACATAAAAAAAGAATTAAAGCAGGTGTATTGCTTTGATGGTGTTATAGTTTCTGTATAGGTGTCCCCCCAAAGCCTCATGCAGTCATGGGGCCAAGGGGCAGTTTCTGGAATTTGTAAGTGATTATTGTGGAAATGGTGCTGCCTCTCCCCTGGGGTAGGTGATTTGCATTTCAATGTAATGTTAGAAGTTAGCTGCTTGAGCTGCTGCTAGCTCTCTCCCTGCTTTCTTGTGGCTCTGAAAGGTTGCCCTCCCCCATGCGCCACTCTGCCTTGGAGTCAGCTGAATATAGACTGAAAGCTCCAGTAACTGTGAGCTAAATAAACCTTTCCTTCCCTCATTTTGAGTCAGGTGTTTGTCTCCGCAACAAGAGAAGAGTAACTAAGAAAGATGGAAACAGGAAATCTCTCACGTTCTGCAGGGCATATATGCATTTTTACTTCTTCAGAAGTATCTAGCTATCTACAGCTGATTTACAATAAGATAGTATATCAGTGAATTTTTAGTTTTGCAAGAATTATAAAGTAGTTAAATTAAATTTTAAAGCATGAAAAATATCTAAATTAAATAGCTGCTTTTATATCTCCAGATTTTTCAGTAAAATCCTTTCTTGGCACCATAGAAGTCTTTCTTAGCCATACAATCCAACCAGTCAACATTGAACTGAGGTAGATCAAATGTTTCAAATTCAAGATCTTATAGCAGAAAATGCCCCAAAACTAGTCTGTTAGCTGCTCAGGTAAGAGTTCCTGTTACTTCTGTCTCTTAGAAATGGCTGGGCACTAAGATGCATATTGTAAAAACCAATCCAAGATAGCCAAGTGCTCTGCTTCTGTACTTCCCCTTTCAACTCTATAAAGCCCTCCCTCCCTAGCCTGATACTTTCAGAATGACTCCAATCAGTACTATTGACATAAAATAAATCTGCCTCCAATCCTGCTGGTCATTTTGGTGCATCTGCTTGCTGTTGCATCAGATGTGCTATCTGGGAAGCCTGACCTATTTGTTCATCGGTCATGACACTTGAGGATGGAGCAAGGACCTCTCCAGGTCCCAATGGGCAGATGCACTCTTGAGATTTCTTAAGTCCCTTCAGAGGTCTGGAGGAGGACTCTTGGCTCCTGCTGAGGGTCTCACATCAGACCCAAAGTGGGAAGGATACAGCCTGCCTGCCTGCTTGCTGCCTGATTCTGGCAAGACCCCTTTGGGAACCACAGTCATTCTGTCTGTCTGTTCTCCTCAGTTCAAGCAGAAGGGGAGCTTGATCTACTCTCACGAGTCAGGACCACCCTCCAGAGAAGGGGTGGCAATGTCTCAGGAGCCTCGGGAGTGTCTGTTAAGTGAATGTGTGAGTGAGTGGGACAGACAGTGTATGCAATAGGCTGCTGTATCTGTGCACCAAGACTGGAAAGCACTGGTCACAGTGGCAACTGGGCCTCCATCTGCAGTTCAGTGGAGATTGACATATTCCATGACAGAGGTCTCACGACCTCCTTAGCTAAGTTGCATCTAAGTCCCCCAAGTGACATGGCCAGGTGGGCATCTAAATGATCTCTCTGAGGGGCAACACCCTTTGTCTGTTGCACTGTCATCCAATGGCACACAACACATACATAGGAAGTCAGACATTGGAACTAATTATCAAAACCTGCAGCCCTCAACTGAAGGAAAAAGAGCTTTTCTGAGGTTAAAGAGTTAAAAATGACCTCAAACCACTCCAAGAAAAAGACAAAAGAGGCCCATTCTTCCTGTGGATTTTGCCTTGGTACCTTGTCCACTGCCACAGTTGCTGCTAACTATAGCTTCACTCTGTGCACATGACTCAGCTACTTCCAGACAGTCTGATCCATTCCAGCCAGCCATTGCCTGCCCTCAGTCACAGAGGCCCTCTTTCCAGAGCCTCCATTTCCTGTCCTGTTTAGACTGCATCATATGAGATCCACCTGAGGTGGCCATCAGCAATGCCTTCTGAGTCCCCATTTTGACTGATGAAAAATTGGACTTTCATCCCTAATGAATGAGTTCCACGGCCTTTCCCCAAAGCTGCTCCACCCAGAAACATAAAATCAGTCAAGCACTCCTCAAAAACATCAAAGAGGGGGCCACAGACTCCATCAACTTGTCAAAAGTTACCACTGTTACCCAGAAGCCTGATATAAGGACTGTGGACACCAAAAAATAAATGCTTCTCCAAATTATAAGATAAGAACTCTCAAAAGGTTCCATCTCCATTTTGGGGACCAATCTACGACTTTCTTGGTAGACAATGAAATTGAACTGTCTGCCTTCAAAAGTACCCTGTGTGAAAACAGTCTGGCCCAGAGGCCCTTCCAGCTGTCTGATTGACTAAAACATCAACCTGAGCTAGAAAAACTTAATCATAGCAAGACCTGACCCCACTATGCATTGTTAAAGTCCAAGTCACTGCTCTCGCACCAGCTCAGGCTGCAGCATCTGCATCTCTGGCCCTGACCTCCTCCCACGTAATGATAGATGGATAGACTGGGCAATCATCAGCTCCTACTCATCCAACCCAAGACATCCCCTAGCTGCACCAAAAAGACAGTAAAGTTTGTGGGGTCCTGCTGTGAAAAATCACCCTAGATACGGCCTCCTCTTAACCACTGGTGCCAGCAAGCAATAGGCCTGCATTTGTAGCTAACATAACTAAATGCAAACTACATATGGTATACAGGTTATAAAGGTCTAAAAGAGTTAAAAAAATTAAAAAAAAAATCCTTGCAGAACAGCTTGTACCCAGTTTAGCTAAAGGGCCATCTGTATTTGTAGACAGCTCTACAAGTTTCAGAAATCCAGTTGGACAGCCATCGTTTCAGAGTTTTGGGGAGTTTACCTCGATCCAACAGCAGCTGTGCAGCTCACTCAAAGAGTGTACGTGCTCAAAGCCCTGCTCTGTTCACTCCAGACACTGACCACCCAAGCATGCTAGATCCTGAGGTCGCTGCTCACAGGGTCGCTCCATACCACAGGGCATTATTCCCCTTAATGTTTGTGCCTTTTCAGGTTGCTTTGCTTGTCCTTGCTTTCACTTCAGCTTGCCTATGTATTTGTTTGCTCCCCACTCTCTTGCTAGAAGACCCTTCCCCTTACTCTACAAATGGCAAAGATTTGACAAGCATCCAAGGCACTCTGGATATTCTCCTAGCTCAAAGCAACCTCTCCACTCCCCTGTCAGAGTCAACTTAGCAGAAACTCTAAATAAGAGAAATAAACAACAAATTCCTGGAGGGACGACTCCAGTCCTGGGGACCTTGACTAAGTCCCACCCTAAGACCACTGACAACCCTAATGGCACTGCTTCTAGTTGCGCCTTAGCTCAAAAGATCACTTATAATATGCTCAGCTAAGATCCGCCAGGGAAACTATAAGAGGAGGGAAGATGTCGCAGTACATGCCCCCCAAATCAGTTTAACACATGCCCGGGTATTAACAGCCTTGCCCATTCCCCAAGGGAAGCAGGAGCACTGACCATAGATGCTACCCTTTCTTCAAGGCCCTGCCCCTTAGGGCCCTCAGCTCAGGCAGAGCATCCCTTAGAAGCTCCGAGTCTCCACCACACCTGAGGACTCCAGCTCCCAGCTGCTGCCACAGTGGCCAGGACCTCCATGGAGCAGGCTTATTCAGCTGGCCCTGTGGGGCTGAGGCCTGACCTGAGCCTGAGGCTGCATGGGCTTTCTGCTTTGCGCGCCATCTGCTCACCTCTTGTGGCCGCTGGCAGGAACGAGGCATCCTCAGCTTCCACTCATTTGTACCACACGACTTTCCTCTTAACTCCCTGCCCATATTGGGAAAAAGGGCTTTCCTTGAGGAGAGAGAAAAACAAAAGCCAAACCAAGCGAATCTTTCGATTCGGCCTTCTCACTTTGAGGCCAAAGACTGCAAAGAGAGAGAAACATAATCTTGTCCAACAACCTTACTCTTAACCCTGCTGCTACTGCCTTGTCATCTCCTGGTGGCCTCCTAATATGTTGCTCTCTGGGGTATCTGCCAGTAGTGCTTTTCAGCTTCTTGTTTGTCCTGATCAATGAATTGGTCAGGACAATCGGTGGATGTCAAAATTTACCTTTTATTTTAGGGCAGGAATAAGAAACAGAAAAAAAGCAGCACAAGAAGAAGTGCTCAAGCCATAAAGGGTGTTTGGAGGGAAAAGAGATGTCTTGTGAGTATGATATCTTGCAGGGACCACTGGGAGACCAGCGGGCGGTGGCTCCCAGGTCACCCGCTTCTGTCCTTCTGTCTTCTGCAATAGCTGATGGGTGGTACCACTTGATATTATGCTAGAAGGTTAACATCAGTGGCCAAGTTCAGTGTGTTTTCCTGTGTTTTACCTGGTACAGGGCTGGCTCAGATTGATCAGTGTCAGGCCTGGGAGCTGCTGCTCTGTCTCTACCGGCAGCAAGTTGCCTCATTTGTAGTTTGTTCTCAACTGCTGCAGCCGCCCTGTCACGCTCTCACCTCCACAGCGATGCTTTTCTTTGTTCACATGTACGGGGCAGACAGCCACCTGTGTCTCTCATTATTCCTTGCCACCACCCTGCATCTTGCAACTAAGAAGTAACTGCCTGGCCTCCTTCTCGATGGAATTCTGTAACTCCCATTTTCTCAGCCTTCAGACTCTCTGAAGTTGGCACTGCTTTATTTGATAGGTGCAGTGAGTTTTGGTTCCTGGGAGGAACTGGACCTCTAGGAACCTATGGCCTCTTTTTCATCTGAAGCAAAGATGAATTTTGACAGTCCAAAAATATTCTTGTTACACAGAAAAAGCAGTTGATCTTGTACATTGCCAGCAAAAGTCTTGAGGCTACACCATGTCTGAAGGCCTCTGAAGGGGACGGTGACAGTGCATCAAGGTAACTTTGTGGCTTTTAAGCCGAGAGATGCCACATAGTCCTACCGAGCTTCCTAGCTTTAGCTGCTGCTGTGCCCACAGGCCACATTTTACTGCCTAAGACTGGTCCTTTCAGATGCCCCTGAGTGAAAGTCCTAGGCAGAGCAAAAATATCCTGAATATTAGTCTCAGTTCTTATCGGTGTAAAAATAGAAGAACATCATGTATTAAACCTTTAGTAAACCATAAACTGAAAATAACCAAAACGTGAGTTTCCTCCTGAGAGAAGGGGTAGGAGTTTACCTTCCCCTCTGTGTGAACAGGGCAGCCCCATAATTGACTTGCAGATTATATATAGCCAAGGGGTGATACCCTGCAGGTCCTGTTAACTACCGAGGGACGAGGGACGCTTACTCCTTAGTAAGGTCTGGATCACATTGATGTGGTACAAAGCATCTGCACACTATATACAGAACCCTAACAACCACAAAGAATGCATGTCACAAACACGAATGAAGAATAAGACAAGTAATGAACAGAGGAAAGAAGACTTAGGGTTGGAGAGAGGGAGGTGAGTAGGATGAGGAAGGAGACTGAAAACAGGAACAAGAGCTCAAAGGAGGACGAGGACGGTATAGAGGATGGGAGAAGGAATTGGGGCATGCGATGCACATGGAGCAACTCTACGCAAGGATGTGAGATTTGGTGCTGCAGACATGTGTATAAAAGGGAGGGCCTCAAGAGCTGGATGGAGCAGGAAAGAGAGAAAGGAGAGGAGATGGAAAGGGAGTGAAGATACGCTATGCGCAGGCGCCAGCTTCACACAAGGAATGAAGTCATGACATACTGCACACACATGTCCCAGAAAACTAAACTAGAGCAATTAACTAAACATAG
>PVKN010014685.1:0-18985 GCA_004027915.1 Capromys pilorides | reverse complement strand
TTCTTCTTCTTCTTCTTCTTCTTCTTCTTCTTCTTCTTCTTCTTCTTCTTCTTTTCTTCTTCTCCTCCTCCTCCTCCTCCTCCTCCTCCTCCTCTCCCTCCTCCTCCTCCTCTCCCTCTTCTTTATGCTCCTTTCTTCTGTATGAACAGTGATGTTCTGAACCTGTGCATGGTGGTATGCACCTGTCCTCTTAGTTCTTGGGAGGCTGAAACAGGAAGATCGCCATTGGGAAGCCACCCTGGAATAAGCAAATATTTGCATGCCGTCTGGAGCCAGAGTAGAGGGCTGAAATACATACTCTTGACTGGAGGTATATCGCAGCTATATGTAATCACCTAGCATGCATTAGGTGGTGAGCTAAATCCCAAGCACAGGGAGGGAGAATACCAACCGAACAGGGGAGGGTAAAGGTAGGGAGTGGTAATGCCAACAGCGAGACTCAGCAAGCCAGCCCTCCACCCCCATTCAGATCCTGGGTTCCTGGCTGCCAGAATTGCTTCTCAGGCAGGAGGCAGGAGGATTCCTTGTTGGGGCAAATGCCAGAAGGAGCAGAGCACACTTTGAGATATTGACACTTGGGCACTACAGTAAAACAGCCCGTCTTGCCCCATGGCCTGTGATCTGACTCACTTCATCCAGCTCCGTAGGGTTTAAGCCTTAGAAACAATCAAGCAAGCTCACCGGGTACTTGATGCACGAGCCAGTTATGGGAAAAATACACAAAAATAAGCATGTATAGAAGAGGACCTCAGTGCCTAGAAGAAAAACCCCCAAAAGCAAAGGCAAAAGAGGTGGGGGAACCACACTCATCCTCTAAAATAAAACCAAAAACCACAAAAGGAAAAAAGAAAAAGAACCCCAGACTCTCAGAAGAAACACAAAATAAAAATCTAACAATGAGTGTGTCAGAGAGACAAGAGAAATCTCACATCTCGGGAGCAAGCTAGGTTGCCATAACAAGGAAATAATCAGAAAATTAAAATAACAGACCCTGTTATTAATCAGTAATGTTCCATGAATAGGACAGTGGAGTCGAGAAATGCCCTGCATCTCACTACTGTGTGGGCCCTGAGTAACCCAGGTGGCCGTGGAGAACCCTTGGGAGTGGACAAGCACAGAACAGACACTTCCGGCCTTTGGGTGACCCTGTCAGCCTGGGCAGAACCCGCTGTATGAACATCGCAGGCAAACCTTGGCAGACCCAGGGGCCAAGGCCACCCCAGGCCCTGACTTCAGAGTGTGTCCACCCTCTGGGAAGCTCCTGGGTAGGGAATCTGCCTTTAAAAAAAGTTTTCAAGTGACTCTCCTGGCCTCACTAAGCTTGGAGAAGTGGAGGCAAATTTGATTTGATTTAGAAAACTAAAGCAACTGATGTTTCTTGAAATCATGCAGTTTGATCTAGACTCTTTTGATTTATTAAGAATAAAATGGAAGCCGGGCATGGTGGCGCATGCATGTAATCTCAGCACTTGGGAGGCTGAGGCAGGAGGATTGGCGTGAGTGCAAGACCTGCCTGGGCTACAAAAGTGAGCTCAAGGCAAAACTGAACTGCATAGCGAGACCCTGTCTCAAAAAGACAAAAAAAAAAAAAAGAAGAAAGTGGAAAAGCAACTGCTGTAGTACACACCTATAATCATAGCATTCAGGAAGCTGAGGCAGGGGCATCACTAAGCATTCAAGGCTAACCTGGGCTACATAATCAGTTCATACGTAGTTCAAGGGTGGCGTGAACTGCATAGTGAGGCTCTGTGTCCACAGACACCCTAGCTTCCAAAAAAAGAATGAGGTGGGAGGTGGGAAGGAAGATGGTGTGGAGGGGCATCTTGAGGATTAAACTCTTTTCCAAAAACTAGCTCTTGGCTTCTAAGGATTCAAATCCCAGCAACCCCAGGTTGTATTAGTACATAACACACTTGTGGTCACTACAGCAGCACATAAACACAACACACTAGGTGTATTGGTTCACAATCTCGCTTCACTCTAACTAATGTCATTTCTTTTTTACATTTTTATTTACTTATTTATTTATTTGGCATAGGGTCTCGCTACACAGCTTAGACTCCTATGATCCTCCTGTCTCAGCCTCCCCAGAGCTGGGATTACAGGCATGTGCCACCATACTGGGTTCTGGGGGCCAGCATGGCTTGTGGTACCAGGCATCGAACCTGGGTCCTTGTGTTTGCCAGATCACCAAGCTAAATTACGCCAGCCCAAATTACGTCAGTCTTATCTTTTTCTTTGTTCTTGTCTATCCTGTGGTTGTTTTCTTTTAACAAAATCTTGAGTCAGGACTTGAGGAATATGAAAATCTACGTTAAAAAACCCTCAGTGAGTCACTCAAGCAGGTAAATTACAGTTGCTTGTGCTGATGGAAGGAGGTAACAGGATGCATTTTGTGCAGGGCATCAGTGCACTCTAGCAGTGGGGCAGCACGCGTCCCGAGGCCACATAGGGCCTTGAGGAGCCAAGATTAGGGCAGGGCCTTGGAAGGCTGATGCTGTGCCCTGCAGTGTGGCTAGGACCCAGGCTCACGTGTGCCATGGCAGCGTGGCTGCTAGCAGGACCTGCAGGGTTTGGAGCAGGTGCAGCAACACTTCCTGGCTCTCCAGAGAAGACCAGATGCTGGAGGGTCAGGTGAAGCAATTCCTGCCTCGATCAGTGGGGCTGCCCTGGGTCCAGCCTGTGCAATGGTTCCAAAGCCTAAGCCATTGGTCGCTGCAGACGTCAGGGGAACCTCCTGCAGCATTGTCCTCCGCTGAGGAACAGGGCTTGCTGCCCACTCAGCAGGGACTTTTGTTTGCCCCAGAAGTGCCTCCATTGCTCAGAAATGGCAAAGAATGTTTACCAAATCCAGCCCAGCGTAGCTCCTCCTCTTGGGGGAAGGGTCACTTTCTGTTCTATTAGTCCTGACTATCTCTGTATCTTAAGCTCTTTCTCACTGAAAGTTAGATCAAACAAGGCAAGGACTTTTTTCCTCATTTTCTGACATCATCCAAACTACCTCCTAGCTTTACTTTAGGCTATGGTCCTGCTACTGTTGCTGCCTTTTGATCCAATATTTAAACAATATTGAGAGAAAAGAATATAATTCAACATGCAACCGAGCACCAGGTAAAGGAACTATTTGTGCTACAGTGCCAACAGAGTGCTGTAATATGTGGCAAGCAGCATGGTGACTACGTTTGGAACCTGTGGATTGGCTTCTCAGCCTAGTGAGTAGCCTTCCCCTGGTAAGGCTTTGCGGTACACTTCACCTCCAGCCACAGAGAATTCAGTGTTCCACCGTGTGCTAGACACTCCCTCTCCTGTGGTGTTTCCTCAACTTGCTATGCTCTTCCTCCACCTTCTCTGCCTATAGAAACCCCACAGCATAATCCTATAAAGTTCAGTTCAATGCTACCAGAAAGAGGTATTCTTTCCTCTTTAATGGAATTTCCAAGAAATCCCTATTGCGCTTAGTTGCCTGTTTTCTTCTCCTATTAGAGTAGGTGGCCAATACGTGGCTCCCTCTACCACAGCTCCTAAACCTATCCTTTGCACGTGGTAGACCACTAGTGATAACTGCCTATTAGCATGACTGCCTGAATTGCAGATACCACGATGTTTAAACTATGTACAAGACTAACACACATATGTAGTTGTAGATCGGACTTGAATCCATTGCAGTACAAATCGCTCAACCGGGAACTTGGCGTTTCCTCAGTCCTGGATTCACTCACTTGCTCAACAAAAAATGAGCCCCAAATTGGCCACTTTGGGCAGGGAATTCTCCAAGAGCAGAATGAGCACAGCAGAGGAGGTGATCAGGTGGGATAGTGAGGTAGACTATCAGTGAACCAGCCAGGGAACTCCAGGGAGTTGAGAGAGGGTGGGCTTGGGCCGCCAGATAGCTCAGCAAATTAAAGTGCCTGCTTAGTCAGCTGCAGAGGCCGGGGGTTCCCGGGAGTTCGATCCCTGGCCTGCCATGCTGGACCCGCAACCGCGATGCGCTGAAGTGACCACTGAGTGTGGGTATGGTGGCCGCATGCCTGGAATCCCAGCGCGTAGGAGGCTGAAAAACAGGAAGGATCACTATGAGTCCCATCTGTGTAATGAGATCCTGTAGATCCTGTACTAAATAAATTTTAAAGAGAAAGAAAGAGGAAAAGAAAAGAGAGAAGGTGGGCTGTGCTCTAGGTAGAGCCAGCAGCACGAACGAAGGCAAGGGGCGGATGGAGGGGCCACCGCTGGAGGAACCCCCAGTCTCAAAGTTAAGAGCAGCTCCTAAAAAAGGGACAAGCTTCAGACATCCTTAGAAGTATGTTTCCAGTTTTTAAACACCTTTGTGCAAGGCTGCCTGGCCTGCCTGCACGCTCTTGAGGTGATCTGAACACTCCTCCTGCAGGAGCCGTCTTGGTCGCGTCCACCCTGCGGCGCCTCATCGGGAACGAAGCGCTGGCCGGCGTTTGTCTGGGCGCTGCTATCTGCTCGATGAGCACCGGACCCAGGCCGCAGGTTGTAGTAGGAACAGGCAGCCATCAGCTCTGGGGCTTCTTAGAGCTCACTGAAAAGAAATCATTCCCTCCCCTGCCCCCAAGAAACCTAAGTCATGCTGACTGAAAACAAATGCCAAGTGCAGGGATTTTACAGAACACGAAGCTCGGTGCACAGGGAAATGTTAACAAAAGGGACAAGCCCGTGTGGGGTCCAGCTGAGACTTGGTGAGCTGTAGTTACTCAGTTATTCAAAGAAGATGGGAGTGGGGGAGGCGGGGGGGTGATTTCCAGACCGGCTGGCAGCTAGAACACCTTGCTATTTTTCCCAGAGAAGAACTAAGTAACCTGAGGAAGATAATGGAAGAAGCATAATGGTGTCTGATAAGATCTGTCAATGGGAATTGGGTTGGAGGAAGAAATGGCAGGCCCAGGCGGGCTAATTCTAAAATAACTTGAGCTGTACAACCCAATCCATTTCATAAGCAGTGGCAAACTGGACAGCATGAGGTATGAAATAATGTTTAGAAATCACCATAGAATGGGCTCAGGGACGGGCACTCTTGAAATCTGACAAATAATCCAAAAGGCAGTTGATGTTGTGCCAGGGAGAGGGGTGGGGGGATGTGAAGAGATATGGAGGAAACTGAGTGATCCAAACGTGATTATCCAGGTTCTTTGGAGAGAACAGAAAAAGAGCAAATACACTGCCTTCCGCATACTGACCGCTTCTAAGGTGCTAGATGAGATAGAAAAAAGAAATAAAATAGAAAGGACACAAGGAAAGTTATCATGGGAAATCACACTTTTAAAAAACACTGTAAGTTTCAGGAGCCGCTGGGAATTGCCCAGGGCCATCGACCTCAGCAGCGCAGTGTGGTTCCTTTCTTTCCAGACCCATCATATCCCAAATTCCTTCAGAATATTATAAGTGCATAAATTGGCTTAACTGAAAAAGTGAAAAGGCACAAACCTGATCCGAAGATAAAGAAACAGGGTGAGAGAAGTCAAAGAATGCTTTAATTATGCTTCTTTTAGAAATCTAGAGTTATACCTGAAGAATAGGCCGAGACTTTCCATGAGTGGGTCACCTTTTCCTGAGGTTTCCACCTCCATAAATATCCCTGTACCAACAAATAATGAAGCCCCCCACCCCACTAGGGGGCTGTTCCCTATCTCTTTGAACATATACCTTTAAACATCTCACTGGGGAGATAGCTCAGTGGCACAGACCCTGCTAGGCAAGTTCAAGGTCTTGAGCTGGAGTCTTAAGAGTAAATAAATAAATAAATGTATGTCTGCCTAATTAACCCTTTATGCCTCTTATTGATACATCCTCAACATTTTTTTCTTCCAGGACAGAAGTTGCTGAATCTACAAAATTATTCTAAAGATAAAATATCTCTCTCAACCCAGTCCGGTGACACTGGACATTTAACCATCAACATTCTTGGAAGTATCTTCATGTAAGTATTATTTCCCTTTTATAGGCAATGGCTAGGTACCCCGTAGAGGTAAAATAACTTGGGTAAAGAATGACAGTGCACAAATGGCAGAGCTAGGGTTGAAATTTAAGTCAGGTCCATCCTCTTTTAAATTCGCCACAGGAACTTGTGAAAACTGTAACTTCTCTGACTGCCCCTTTTTCACTGATTTCAGTTCCTGAACCAGGCAAATTCGTTATACACACACACATTTTATACTAGGCGTTTTCTCTAAGAAGACGATCGAATACCAGACGAGGCGGTGGAACACCTTCTTGGTGCTGAGCAGCCAGGTGACTGAGGAGGAGCTGGTGCTCCTCTGGGAGCGCCGTTGTGGCCCTCTGCGGCTGGGCTCTGCTCAAGCTCTCTGCGCCTGTGCAGCTGCGGACTGCTCTCACTTCACCATTCTGTGTTATAAATAAATGCGTTCCCTCTTTTTAGTCATGTTACAAAATTTCCTTCTCAGTGTAAACCACCGCTGGGCTCTCAATATTGAGAAATTGTAATAATGTCATTAAGTAACTGTCAATGTGATGCAATGCAGCTTTATTTGGAAAGAAATGGAATCTTCCCGTTTTTTATTTCCTCTTGAGGGTTTCATTTCTACATTCAGTATGATCTTTGGGTTTACGGCTTCATATAATCATTTTCATGGGTACCTATTTATTATGTTCTCTTTCATCAAACTAGAAAGCAATAGTTCAAAATATAAGTAGGCTCTGATAACATCACAAAGTACTGGGGAAGGGGGCAAAACTTCCCAAATAGAGGAATGGGTCATGACATTTGGTTATATTTTCCTTCTTTTTGACAAACATTTTGTTGCAGTCCATAGCACGAAGACAAAATGCTCTAACTTCTTATTAACAAGAGCTTGTGTGCGCACATTGCATTGAAGATGATGCTGTCCCTGGTGGCCTCGTTCTGTCTTGGATGTAGCTGCACTACCTTGTTCTTCCTTCTTGTGTCCCCCAACTTCAGGTAATAGCAGAGCTCTGCAAGGTGTCTGGTTCCAGCATGGACAGCCTATTTCCACCTCATTCGAGATGAAACTGAAGTACAGATTTAGGACCATTTCCATATGAGTGCTTCAGTGAAATCCGCCTGACCCAAAGTTGGCCGTGTCATACACATGTACTTTGCAGAAGAATTTCCTTGACACTGAATTCAAATCCATGTTCAAGGGCCAGCAAATAGCTCAGTGGACTAAAGCACCTGCTTAGATAGGCTCAGGGAACAGGTGCAATCCTTGGCAGGCCATGAAGCCTGCCCCTGGGGCGCACTGAGACAGTGAATGAGACTGGGCATGGTGGCGCAGGCCTGTCATCCCAATACTTGGGAGGCTGAAAATAAGAGGATCACTACAAGTCTGATCTGTGTAGTGAGACACTATAGTCCTTGTTCCAAAATACATTTTTTTAAAAAAACCCATATTCAGTTCAGGGATAACTTGGTAAATTGGAAATGACATAAAAATACCAGTATGCAAGGTCATGAGTTCAAACTCTGGTCCTGAAAAAATAAATAAATAAATAACAGGATGATAAACTTCACTTTGAGTTTAAAAGTCAAAGACTCTTTAAAAACCAGGAAGGAGTAGAGATATGTTCCCCTCACATCAATCACTATCATCCATGACTTTACAATAATGGTCTGCTATCAGATTATCTTTTTACTTGTCATAATGAGGTCTTTGAGGTCTTGTGCTTATTTAAATCTTCTCTTAATCTTTTCATTGAGGAGCACACTTACCTGTATAAAAACAGCCACTCAACAAATATGGTAAAGTCACAGTATACCAAAAAATAAAATAAAATAGAATAAAATAAAAAGCATTACTAGTTGCACATGGTTGTGCATGACTCTGATCTCAAAGCTCTGGGAGAATGAGGCAGGAGGATCACAAATTCAAGCTCACTCTGGGCAACTTAACTAGACACTGTCACAAAACAAAACAAACAAACAAAAAATACAACAAAGAGGCTGGGACTTATCTCTGTGAAAAATCCTTGGGTTCAGCTCCCAGTACCACTAGAAGAAAGAAAAAGTGAGCAAACATTCCACATGCAATTGAAGTGTTGCTCTCCTTTCTTGATGATGTCAGTTAAAATAGGATTTTAACATTATAGCTGAGATAGTTCACTGAGATAGCTCAGTGGAATAAGTGCTTGCCTGGCAAGCACAAGGGCTGAGTTCAATCCCTGGTACCACCGGGGAAAAAAAGAAAAAAAGCCAAAACAACAACAATAACATTACAAAATGTGCAGAGAAGTAGTAGAAACAAGCTTACAAACAAAAACTAACCATCAACTAATGATGATCCCTCTCTAATGATCCTAATGATCTCTCTCTCTCTCTCTTTCTCTCTCTGTCTCACTATGAAACATAAGCTGGTTTTAAACTCACTTATGTAGAGGGCCAGCGAGATAGCTCAGTGGTCTAAAGCGCCTGCTTAGGCAAGCTTAGGCAACCCAGGGACTGAGGTTTGATCCCTGGTACCACATGCTGTGCCTGCCCCACCCCCCAGGGCAGGCTGAGCTGGCCATAATATAAATAAATAAATAAATAAATAAATAAATAAATAAATAAAAAAGGGGTTAGGGAGATAGCTCCATGGCATAAGTGCCTGCCTGGCAAGTGCAAGGCTGTGAGTTTGAATGCTGGTTCTGCAAAAAAAAAAAAAAAAAGGCTAAAGGTTTATGCCAGGTGTGGTGGTGCACTCCTGTAATCCCAGCACTTGGGAGGCTGAGGCAGGAGGATCAGTGCAAGTTCAAGACCAGTCTGGGCTACAAAAGTAAGCTCAAGGCCAGCCTGAACTGCATAGCGAGACCCTGTTTCAAAAACAAAACAAAAAAAAGTCCAAAACTCATTTATGTAGTTCAGACTGACTTCAAACTTGTAGTGATCCTTCTGCCTCAGCTTCTGAGTACTGTCTGGAATTACAAGCATGCACCAGGATGTTAGGACCTTCTTTTTTGGCAGTATAAATTATTTACAAAGGTAGCTTAGAATTTAAAAATAGAAAGAACAATTTTCATATACACTATAGGGGGTAATCTTATTGTTGAAGGGAAGACAAAGAGTGTAAGAGAAGCAAATTGTATTAATTTACCTGAAGGATAATGGCAGTCAGTAGTACCAGGGAAGTTAGCCAGTGCAGATTGCCAAAAAGATGAGAATCGCCTTAGCCATTTTTGCTGAACTGAAGAAAAGGGAACAATGGTAGTGTGTACCTCACGACCCAGGAGCTGAACTGCATGAGTTCGTCCATGTGCAATCAGTTCTGCCACAACATCATGAAAGGTAGTAACAGTTTTATGTGGAGTATGTGGTATGTGCAGCCATTGTAAAGGACCCTGAGACTGCCAAAGAACCCCAGTGGACATATACTGAGTTGGAAAAATAATTAAAAGTATTGGCAAAGATGGGTCAACTCGAGAGAGCTGAGCATTAGAAAGAGCCTGATTAACTTTACTTAAGGCAGTCTTAGCCTCTGGTGTTAAGTGTTCTTTTAGAAGTAGGGGCTGAGTCTCCCTTAAGAATGTCAAAAAGTGGGGGGCTGGGGAGATAGCTCCGTGGCACAAGTGCCTGCCTGGCAAGTGCAAGGTTATGAGTTTGAACCCCGGTCCTGCCAAAAAAAAAAAAAAGAAAGAAAAGAAAAAGAATGTCAAAAAGCAGACTTAACTCATGCATAGTTAGCTTAAGAGCTGGGCAGAGTCAATTAATGTTACCAAGTAGAGTCTGAAAATCATTTAGAGTTGTAAGATATTTAACCTGGATCTGAACAGTTTGGGGTACAATGTGCCTTTGATGAATAAGGTGTCCTAAATATGAAAAGGGTGCCATAATTTGCACCTTTTCAGTAGCTATTACTAGATCTGCATTGTGGAGGACATCATCTAGTTGAATAAACATCTAATGTAATATAGATGGTGATTCATGTGCCAAAAGAATGTCATCTGTGTAATGAATAATATACACTGATGGATCGCCTGTTGCACTGACTGAATGGTTGCAGCCACAAACTCTTGGCACAGGGTTGGACTATTTGCCATACCTCATGGTAGACAACACCACTGAGAATGACACATAGGGGCCTGATTATTAACAGAGGGTAAGCTAAAAGCAAAATGTTTTTTATCTTCTGGGTGGAGAAGGATAGAGAAGAAACAGTCTTTTAAATCGATTAGCATAAGGGAAAAATGTAAAGGAATAGCTACAGGACTGGACAGTCCCTGTTGCAGTGCTCCCATTGGTTCCATGGTGCGACTGACTGCTCGCAAGTCCTGTAGCAATCTCCGTTTTCCAGATCTCTTTTTATTACAAAAATTGGAGTATTCCAAGGACTATTGGAATATTCTAGATGCCCCACCACCAGCTGTTCATCAACCAGAATATGAGCTGCTATGATCTTCTCCTGAGTTAGGGGCCACTGATCAACACAAACAAGGTCATCAGACACCCAAGATACCTTGAATGCCACCCATTGGGTCAGAGAAGAGATCAAGGCCCCTCCTGAAAATGTGAGGATGAGTAGCCTAAACCAAAACAGTCTCTGTTAGGAACAACTGAAAGAGGTTCTTTTCTCCCTTGGGAATTTTTTACCACGCCCTTGATTGGGAAGGAAACCTTGCTGTAACATTTGTTGAGTCACCAGGGAGTTAGGACTGGCCAAAAACGCTCCCATATCCTGTAAAATGTGATGACCCCATAGATTGACTGGGATATGGGGGAGGACATAGGGAGAAAAACATCCAGAATGGCCTTCTGCATCCCTCCAACTTAGCAACTTAGCACTTCTGCAAGGGTAAGAAACCTTGCCTACCCCTTGTAAAGCTGTATGACCTTATCCAGAGGCCATGCCCCAGGCCAATGATGCTGAGCTATAACTGAGACATCTGCACCTGTGTCCAATAGCCTTTAAATGTTTTTCCTTCAATGGTCAACTCCATCTCTGGGCGACTTTGTTTGATCTGTTGGACCCAGTAAGTATTAGGAGATCTAAACCCTTTGAATTGCTTTTCCTTATTTATCAAACTTTCAAAATTTTCCAAGGGAAATATGAACAATTGAGCAATGGGAGTACCTGGAGTGATTTGAACAATAGTTTGGATAGAATGAATAATAACTGATTTCTTCAGTGTAATCAGCTTCAACTACACCAGGCAAAACTTGGGGGCCTTTTAAATTGAGACAACTGAGACCTAGCAAGATTCCCGCTGTACCCTGAGGCATAGGTTCGTAGACTCCAGTAGGAAAAATTTGGGGCCCCACATCAGGAGTCAATAGGAGTCTGGAGGAGGAACTGAGGTCCAATCCTCCACTCTTGGTTGTCGCCCCCCAGAGATCAAGGATGCTTGTGGTGGGGAGGGAAAAGCACCCTCATTGTTTGATGGGGCCGAGGCAGGCCCCATTGGAAGTTTCCCTGAATGGATCAGCCTTCCACATCAGTTTTAGATTTGCACTCACTTGCCCAGTGGTGCCCTCGTCTACATCTAGCACATGGACTGGAAGGTTTAACTGATGAGTCAGGCTGTGTTGTCTTTAGTGCAGCAGAACACTTTTGGGCTATACGTCCCTCATCCCCACAACAGAAACAAACAACCTTATTTTGTCCTCTGTTTTTTGTTTGTGGATGAATAGCCTGAGAAATAGCTGCTGCCAAGACTACATCCCGTACATATGAGGGGCCAATATCTGCACAAATCCGAATCATCTCAGGCAGTGTAGCTCACCTTTTATGATCTCTTAAAGCCTCCTTACACCATTTATTTGAATTTTCAAAGGCCAACTGTTGAAGCATTAATTTGCCAGCTTCTGTGTCACTGATAATCTGCTCCATAGCTTCTAATAAATGTGCAGCAAAATCTTGGAAAGGTTCCTCAGGTCCTTGCTTAATAGAAGCCAAGTTAAGTTAAGGAAGGTTCCACTCTTACAAGGGAGTTCCCTCCAGGCCCTAACCACAGCTATTTTAGTTTGCTCATATATTTGCAATGCAAAGATCAGTTGATGGTTTGTGCTAGCAAAAGCACCCTCCCCTATTAGCATATCTTTTGTAAAGGCTAAGTTGTGAACCACATTTCCAGCTGCCTGTTCCATGCAATATTCACAAAAATTTCTTTTCCACAATAAATAATCTCCTGGATTCAGGAGATTTAGCTTTAGCTATTCTTTTCCAATCATTTGGGGCCATAGTCTGCTGTCCTAGCATTTCTACTAAACTCAAAGTGAAGGGAGCAGTAGGGCCATAAGTAGCAACAGCTTCTTTCAATTCTTAAGGTTTTAAAGGGTACGGATTCATGAAGACGAACAACTCGTCCAGGATAATTGGGGACTTGAACTTCAGAAACAGGGTAGAGATGGTGAAAACCCTCCATGGACTCCCCTGCCCATCTGGCTTCTTTTAATGCCAATTGTAAGAGAGATAAAAGAAATGGCTCTACCTCCCTTAAGGCAGAAGTCCCGATCTGAGATTTAGCAAAATGTCCCTGAGCTGCCACAGCCGGGACTGTAGCTTGTAGTTCCTCAAAACCCATTGAATGTTGAGAGCAATTTTTGGGGAAAGCAGTTTCTGGTGGTGTGGGATTCCAGTTGTTCCCCATAACTGTATCCTTATTTGATAGAGCAAGGCTAGAAGGGTCAAGCTCTATCTTCTTGGGCATCATGGGTTCATCCCCCTTTGTCTGGCTAGGACTCTGGATTTGACTTTAAAGAAGAGCTACAAGCTACATCCCTTGTGGTGGAAAAACATCTTCAAACCACAACCCAGAAAACAAAAGTATAGGCAAGGATCAAACATGCAACAACCACTTCAACATGCACATATCTCTGCGAGTCCTGGGACTCTATTTGCCCCATTCTTAACTCAATCGAGCACGCCTCTGTCAGTCATCTCTCAATATTTGTCCTCTCTTTGTACTCCTTATCTCTCTGGCCCTAGTGAGCCCACTCCTGGCCTTAGGGAGCCTGTTTCCCAAGTTTTACACCTAGTGTGCCAGCGCCGATGCACACCTGTGAGGGCTACTGGTGGCTTTAGCCACTCCACTTCCTCCCCCTTGTGGGCTTTTGGAAGTGGTTCCTCCACCCACACTTACCTTGTACCGGGGTCCCTGTTCAGGCACCAAATGTAGGGATCCATTGGTCTGGCTGTGAACCGTTTAAACAAGAAGCTGGGCTACGCGGTTGCCAGTCCGCCTGATGAGCAAGACTAACTCAACGCACACAAAAAAACAATCCTTTATTTATACTTTTGCACAGTTTGTATCACATGACTCAAGGTTGCTTAGCAACTAACAGCTGGCCTGAAACAGACAGGATGTTTTTCTCAGCACTGGGGCAGCTTGTTTGCTTTAGGCACTGAGGCCCAGTCCCACCTACACACAGTTGATCAATTTCCTGGCTTCCTGTGGCTCCCAACATTTTTGTATAAGAAATTGAACTCAAAGCCTCACTCTTGCCAGGCAGGCACTATGCCACCGAGCCACATCCCCGGCCCGCCTGCACCATTTAATGAAGAGGCCTCTTTATTCCAGCTAAGCTGATTCTTATTGCTTCCACTGAACCCTGCAGTTCTCTTCCTGTGCCTTGGTAAACTGATGAAACTGTGTTTCAGAAGGTGCAGTTCCCTGATGGTGGGGCCTGTGATATCCTCTGTTTCTCAGCAACTGCACTGATTAGAGGACTTTGCTAAACCACAATAGACATTTTACATAAAGAAGAGTAGAAATATATATTAAACCATTAAAATTTTGAAATTATTTTGTTATGTTAGCACTCCAGATAGAGGGAAAGGGAAAATACATAAATCTTTGATGTAAAAGAATTTCAAATACTTTATACAGCTACACTGCCCTCAAGAGCTATGGTATAATTAATTCCCTGCTCCTTAAGTATGGGTTCTGCCTTCTGACTTTACTTTCTAAAGAACACAGTATAGGAGGAGGGGAAATTTCATAGCAGAAAAATCCAACAAACTACCTCAGATAACAGATTAAGTTTACATCAAAAGTGATAAGGCGCACTGATAGGCTGTATCCTTAATAGAGGTACAGTATCCTGTGGTCTTCATGCCCAGTACATATAACCTTACCTAAGTATGAGAAAAACATCTGACACCTGTAGCCTTAGCACTCAGCAGGCTGAGGCAAGAAGGTCGCTGTGAGTTCAAGACTGGTCTGGACTGTATAGTCAAACCCTATCTCAAAAAGACAAAAAATGAACACACAAAACCATCAGACAAATCTCAATTAAAAACTACTTCACAAACTACCAACTGTATTCCTCAAATTGCCAAGGCCATTAAAAAGAAAGAAAATCTGAGAATTTGTATCTTAGTTTGCTTGCCGTAGTAATAACAAAACATAAGGGCGAGTACTTTATAAAGAAAGATTTTTTTAGTTCACAGTTTTGCAGGGTGACAGCCCAAGATCAGACAGCCCTTGTCTTCCTGACCCCTGGCGAGGGCCAATGACCTGTGGAGGAAAGAGAGGCACACACTGCTCTGGAAATTCCATCCCTTGAAGACCTATAGATGGGCTTTACAGGTATGTGAAATGCCTTTACAGGTATTTCAAATGCATAGGAAAAACTTGTATGAAATTATATGTTATATATTTTTCCTCAGAAAAAAACAAAAGCTTTATTATTTATCCTCAAGAGAAACATACCTAACATTAATAATAGTGCTAAAAGCAACTTAGAAACACAGTCTTCTAAGTAAGAAAAGTAGCCTGTGTATCATGTGATTAAAAAAAAAGATATGAGGGGCTGGCAAGATAGCTCAGCGGCCTAAAGTGCCTGCTTAGGCAACCTTAGGCAAGTGCAGCGACCATGGTTTGATCTCCAGCACCACATGCCATGCCAGCCCCACCCCCAGGGTGGGATGAGTCAGCCACCAAAAAAAAAAAAAAAAAAGAAGATCTGAGATCATTTTTTGGCTTTGTTTTTGAGGTAGCTTCTCACTGTGCAGTTCAGATTGGCTGTGAACTCCCTATGTAGCACACAGCCCAGACTGCCCTATAAACTCTCTATGACCTTCCTTTCTCAGCCTCTCAAGTGAGGGTTTACAGGTGTGCACCACCATGTCAAGCCTGAGAATACTTTTAGCAGTGCAGACTAAAGTGACAGCGCATTAGAGCTTGGGGTAGGAAGCTGGAATTAAAGATAAGGGCAAGGTGACAATCAACATAATGATTTGCAAATTCTTTTGGCAATGATCCATTCTTAGGGGGAACCAAGATCCTATAGCTCTTCTTGATTTCTCCCCACACCCATATCCTTTCTCTGTAGAAAAATTCAAAGCCATTACCAATAAGTTTTTAAAAGCAAGTTTAGGGGATTATATGTTTGGCTACTTTAGCATCGGGGTTATAAAAGATCAAATATTTGAATCAACGTTGTAGTCACAAGGCATTGCAATATAAATCTGCATTTATGGGAAGTTATAATTAAAAAATAGAAGAGAGCAGAAAACCATGACACAGAGGTATTTTTTTCTGAAATTTTGGATAATTCCAACTATTTGCAGCAACACTGCATTCAGCCAGACTTCCTTAGAGAACAGTGGTTCTGAGTAATCAAAGATTCCCATTAAAGTATTGAGTTTAATTTACTTAGACCACACTTCTGTGACTCTTGAGAGCCCTTGTAGATTTTAGCACTTAATCCATTGCTATATATAGGTATGAACAGTCATAGAATTTTATGTCATTTGTTCACTTACATCATTAGTTCATTTTTTTGATCAGTTCTTGGGCTCTTAAGAATGTAGATTACAAGTCACGTTGTGAGAATTTATTGTTTCAATTTAAATGACAAAGAATGAAAAGACAAGATCTGGAGAGGCAGGAAGTAGACACAGAGCAGAGGAGTCCAATGAGCTCCCAAGGAATAGAGTCAACAGAAGGTTTTATTGCTTGGCTGTCAGGTACAAGATAGAGGGGTGAAATCGAGCATGATATTTGTTTCTGACAGGCCATGCGGTGTGGTGGACAGCAGGAGTGGACACACTGCGCTTTAGGTGCTAAGTGGGCATGGCAGTAACTCTTTGGCCCTGGAGTCCTGCAGAGTCTGAGCTGCAGACCTGATTTACTTAAAAAAGTATAACGTTCACATTGTAGTTTGATTTCTTTGGAATTAACAACAATAAATAGGAATTCCAACTTTAAAAGAATATCATCATTTCCTCTGAAATAACTGCAGACAAACAGGCTCTGGAATCTAAGTTAGAGCCAACTGGATCCCTGGGAAAACAGTATATACAACTCTGCATGATTAGAAATTTCCAGTAAAGGCCAGGGAGATAGCTCAATAGAAAAGTGCTTGCCTGGAAAGCACAAGGTCCCGAGTTCAATCCCCAGTACCACAAAACAGAAGTTTCCAGTGATTGAAATGTCTACCATCTAATTTCTTGAAATCCTGCTCTGCTCTTCTTGTGGTTTTCCTGAGAAATCTTTTCCTGTTTATTTCATGAAATTTGAATATCCATTTATGTATTGTTGCTATTGATTTTGTTAGTAAAACTGTAAATGAACAGATGGAAGAATTTCACATATTCCTGAGGAATTATAGTAGAGATCAATATATAGAATATAGTCCACAATGTAGAAGGCTCACTGCCTTTGAATCAACATTTTTCCAAAGGTAGCCACTGATCAGATAGCTCAGCGGACTAAAGCACCTGCTTAGGCAGAGTGCAGCAGCCCCGGGTTTGATCTCCAGTGTCCTGAGCTGGCCCTGCCCCCGGAGCACACTGAGATGGCAATTGAAACTGGGCATAGTGGCACGCACCTGTGATCCCAACACTTGAGAGGCTGAATACAGGAGGATCACTGTAAATCCAATCTATGTAGTGAGACCTTGTAGACCTTGTACTAAATACATTTATAAAAAAGATAGTCACTGTTTTTTAATCTCTCTTGCAATTCTTTTTTGCTCTGAAGTTCCTAAAAATGGATCTTAAGCATGTTTTCTTCACATCTGATTTATCTCATTCAACATCGTATCTCTGATAGTCATCCATGTGTTACCACTTTGTACCAATATTCCATATTTTCTGTATACTATTCTTTGTATGAATATGCTACAGATTAACCAGTTTACTATTGATGGCTACTTTTTCTTTTCTGCATATAAATAAAGTTAGCATGAATGCCCCGGTACATGTGTGTTGTAGACATGTGCACTTATTCCCGCTTCCTGCACTCCTAGTGGGTCATAGCACATGTATTTGTTCAGCTCTAGTAAGATCTGTTAATCTTCCAAAGTAGGTGTATTTAGACTCCCAAGAACCATAACAGCAGCTTACTTTTTCTCTACTCTGCGTATTGCCAGTATTTTAATTGTAGTCTATCTGATGAGTAGGAAGTTATATCTCATTTTTTTAAAAAGGCTTTTGGGAGCTGGGAGGGTAGCTCAGCAGTAGAGCATCTGCAATATAGCATGCATGATGTTCCAGATTCTAATGCTTTTCTATGTGGGAGTAAACTGCGAATATTCAAAGTGTATAAGTTAAGTTTTGCCCTATTTATTTACCCGTGAAATAATCACTACCAATACAATGGTCGTAGTCATCATATACAGAAGGTTTCTGTGCCTCTTCGGGATCTGTCCTGCTCATTGATGTCAGCTTTCCATTCTCAAGCAACCACTGATTCCCTGAGACTATAAGTTAGTTTGCGTTGTCTAAAGTTTGATACAAATGTAATTGTCTCACTTACTCTTTTCTCATTGCTGAGACAAATACGTGACACTCAAAATGAAGGAAGGAAAGGCTCATTTAGTTCAGTTAGTGGAGGTTTCAGTCCATACTCAGCTCATTCCAAGGCAGAGTGGCACATGGCAGAGGGCAGCAGTTATGGCAGCAGTGAACAGCAAAGAGCAAAAAGGAGCAGTAGCAGCAACAGTGGTTACAGAGAGCAAGTCTCCCTCAAGGTGCATTCAGGCCATCACCGCAGGCTGGGTGCAGCACTCACACCCATAATCCCAGTGGATAATGAGTGAATCGCAAACTCTAGAAGTCCATCCATGACTGCATGAGGCTTTGAGGGGACAACTAGACACAAACTATAACGGTAACTGCATAGAACGTACTCTTTGTTGCCTAGCTCCTTTAACCCACATATCATTCTAAATTCATCCACTATCATTTAAGTATCCGTAATCTCTTTTTTATTGCTGAGAATTACTGTGTTGCATAGCTATACCACAATTTGTTATTCCATTTATCTACTGATAGACTTTTGTGCTGCTTATAATTTGTCTACCAAAATAAATGCTGTGTCAAAGTTTTTGCATAGATATATCTTTTATCACTCTGGAAAATGCCAGGAGTGAAATGGCTGGATCATAGAGCAGGTATGTTAATTTTTCTTTTCAGCAGTGCTAGAGTTTGAACCCAAGGCACTGCATACATTAGGTGCCTATTCTATCACAGAGCTACATCCTTAGCATCCTTAGTCCAATGTATTTACCTTTTTAAGAAATTGCCAAACTGTCTCAAAACAGTTTTACTATTTAACAACCCCATCACCAGCATATGAAAATTCTGATCCTACTGCATCTCTGAAAACACAAAGTATAGTTGGCTTTTTAATCTCAGCCTTTCTAGCAGATATGTAGTGCTACCTCATTTTGTTTTTAATTTGCATTTCTATCATGACTGTTGATAATGGACTTTTTTTATATGTGTTCATTTGAAAGCCATATATGTAGCCAGGCATGGTGGCTAACACCTGTTATCTCGGCACTTGGGAGGCTGAGGCAGGAGGATTGGAGTGGGTTCAAGACCAGCTTAGGCTACAAAAGTGAGCTCAAGGTCAGCCTGAACTGCATAGTGAGACCCTGTCTCGAAAAGATTAATAATAATAATAATAATAATAATAATAATAATAATAAAGAAAGCCATATATGTCATTTGGTAGTGTTTATTGCAATCTCTTTCTCCTTAAAAATGAATTGTTTGCTTTTGTATTGCTACGTTTTGGAAGTCCTCTAGCAAATACTTGCTTTGTACAGGTTTTCTCCTAGTTT
>PVKN010014684.1:0-18988 GCA_004027915.1 Capromys pilorides | reverse complement strand
AATTTGATTGTACTGCCAAATCAGTTGTATCTTGTTGCCTGCAGGTGTTGATCTCAACAGCATTCCCTCATAAATATACTGTACTATAAAACTTATTCCCAAGGTAATAGCAAAAGAACTCGACTTATGAAACTTCTCAGGAGTGGTGTGAGAAAGTAATTAATGGGATGCTCTTTAGAAGGGGACTATTGGCTGTTGCTGTATGTAAAGACCCTACTTTGAGGTCTATACTACTAATAATCCTTTGTATGTGTGTATATTTAAAATGGTTAAAACTCTGCCATCTATATAATTTTGTATCTCTTTCTGAATGAAGAGATATGTATTTGTTACTACTGTTACAAGTATTTGAAAACTATCAGAAAATAATTACAACATAGAAGGTAAAATTGAAAGACTTGCTTAATTTTTTTGGTGGTCTACAAAGCGGCACAGAAATGGAAAATTATTCACTCATTCAAAACTCCAAAATTTCAGTCTTGGATGCATAAAAAGGAGGTTCTCATTTGCTGAGCTGGGAGCACATGTCAGAGCAACATTTTTAAAAAGGAAAAAATTCCAGGGAAGAAAGATGAGCAATAGCTGAGTCAGAAAGGCAAAGAACAGAAATCCACAGCATATTGATTCAGTAGAGTGGAATTGCTACACCAGGACTCTTTTTTTTTTTTTTTGTATTAATGCATTTAGTGTACAGGATCTACAGGGTCTCACTACGTAGATCTGACTCATAAGAATTCTCCTGTTTTCAGCCTTCCAAGCACTGAGATTACAAGTTCACGCCACCACGCCCAGTCTCAATCACCATCTCAGCGCGCTCCAGGGGCAGGGCCAGCATAGCACACCAAAAATTGAACCTGGGCCTCTGCACTCTGTCTAACCAGGCACTTTAGTCCACTGAGCTATCTGGCCAGCCCATACCAGGACTCTTGAAGTCCTACACTTCCTTGTAATGTGAAAGGTCTCCACATTTTTTAAAGATCTTGTAATAGAGCCATGGATCACCACTGGCTTCAAGAATATGCTGAGACTTACGTCTTAAATTTCTGCATACAGCTCTCTTCTTCTCAGAAACATAAGAATAGTAAAAAAACAATCCAGCCAAGAATTTTATAAGTTTATTAAGCAGAAATCCAACTTTCTCCATTATGTGTCAGTGTGTCAATGCAGATGCTAGAAGAATAGGCATGGATCAAGAGTGGCTGGGAGATAAACTGGGTTAAATGCGTTCCTCAGCATGGAAGCACTCATTGAGATAAATAATTTATTGCCTTGACCAGTCCTAGATTCAGATGTGATAATATGCCCCTGTGACTGTTCCTAGAAACATGGGAACAACGGCCTTCCTAAGTGAAATAACAGTGCTACAGCAGAATGTGGAAAGGGACTAAAATTGAACAAAAGAAATGATGAGGCCTGATACATTAAGTGGAAGATGTGCCCAGCTAGCTTATTCCATCAAAGTGATTTCAAGTATAGGATCTCTAAAGTAGTAGAAGTGTTCTAGTAAAGAAAAACCAGCATTGCTAAATTTAAGTTGAGCCTCATGTTGGACTGTCCAGGAATGCCCTGAAGATGATTCCCTCATGGACAGAACTCAACAGCGGGGCTTACACCCTGAAGTAGCAGAAGCTATGTGATTCAGCTTAGCCATCAGAAACTACATACATATAATTATTTTAATCAGATTAAGTTCTGATTTGCAGCCCAGAAGAGTTAGAAGTTGAAAATATAAAGCACAGCTTCCCGAACTTGGAAGAGCGTTGCCCTATCCGTGGAGTAAGAAGTAACTGAGACAGGATGAGCAATAAAGCATCAGGGTGATGCTTCAAAACACAAAGAAGCAAATCAAATCAAAAACAAAATATGGGAGTTTTGCTTTCAGATCTGAACTAATTTGAATAAATAAATGAAATGAAAGACCAGATTTCTCATATGACTATATGAGTGTGACAATGTACTGTGACAATGTAACCAAAAATGATTTTCTCACATGTTCCTAAAAGGACAAATGCTCAATTGTTTGGCTAAGCCTATGCCTGAAAAAGGGATAATTCAAGTGATTTGTGGCTTTTTAGACAAAATATCTTATTTGACGTTTTCACCTGGAAACCACTATCTCACTGTGGTCCCCAGTGGAGTAGAAATATACACAAGTCAAGTACTACATGAAATTTAGACTAGAGAGTTTTTCACAGTGGGTCCACTGACAGTGTGGGTTGTCCTGCTCATCATTTCTAAATAATCCCTTTCCTAAGGTACATCATTGCCTTGGGTTTATTTGGGAGTCTTCATAGCTCCATCAGTGGAACATAAATGAGTAGAGGGAGTAGAAATCTCCAAAACTATCTCTTCTTGCTGCCGGCCAAATAATATCATATTCTAAGGAATGGAAAAATTTAGTGTCCTAGCTAAAGATTTAAGTAGTTACTAAGGGAACAGTTTGTTTTATTTTCTATTTAATAATTTGCTACTATAAAAATTTACACGGATCCTGAAGGATGACATTGACTACAGTCACCTCCTGACTGTGTGCAGTGTTTCTGCTGGAGCAGATTAGCACCTAGCTAAGAACATGTATGTGGCTCCAGATATGATGAGCACATCCTGTCCATTGTTGTCCAAAAGAGAAGCTCACTTGAAATGAGTGACGGTATATATTCAGATATTGCTTCATGCTATGTTAATCTTCCTTCCCTCTTGTAATGTAATCTGACAGGATCTGGACGTTTGGAAGATTGCAGAGAAAATCAAAGTGAACTGCTATATTAATGGCACAACACAGCGCAAAAGTGTCTAGCATATTAGAAGTCTTGATATCATGCAATCATCTCAGACAGCTGGTTATAAACCTTGCAAAGTGCTATTATTTTGATAAGTTCTTCCAGCTTTAAGGTTTAAAACTTGATCTGCAATGGAGCAGTGTCAGGAAACTGGGCCTTTGAGTCAGTTCTATCTTCTTGATTAGATCAAAGCTGTCAACACAGGAGTGAGTTCATTATCATGGGTATGGGATTATCGTGATTCAATGGGTTCTTCTTTAAAAGATGAGTTCACCCCTTCTCTCACTCTCTCCTTCATCACATTTTTGTTCTTCTGCCTTCCATTATGAGATGATATAAATGGACAGTCCCTCCCAGCTATCCTTCCCTTGATCTTAGATGTCAATTTTCTAAAACTGAGAGAAAATATATTTCCACTTCTTAAATAAATAAATATAAACAAAACAAAATAAATTCCTATTTCTTATAAATTTCCAAATTTGTGGTGTTCTTATATAGCAGCACAAATCTGACTAAGAAACAAATACTGAAAGCCTAGAACAGCAGAAATATTTTGGGAATTCAGTGGCCTAAGGCATTTTTGATGTCCCTTCCATAGTACAGAAAAAACAGTTTCTGTAAAACTCTAAGGTAAGAGGATGCAATTTGACAGAATACTATCTTTCCAGTGTTCATACTTGGAATACTGGGTTATGGCTTACCTATAGATTTTTAAAGTCACGTGAGTTTGATACCACTGCAGAGATCCCCTTGAGCTGAAAGACAAAAACAAGCTGCAAAAATAGTAGTCTAAAATCTCATGTCACACACCACTGTTGCAAAGTATCTTGTCCTTAACTTGCATGAGGATAGGAATCTGTTATGATTTTGAAAGAAGAAAAATGATCCTAATATTGATGAGCAAATCAGGTCAGTATGTGGGTACAGACCAAACAGAGATGGCATTGAATTATAGTTTTACTCATGGAGATCTTAAAATTCATCAGTAAAGGAAAATCTGTCTAAGAACTTTGTCTTGTGAATGTACTCATTCACACTGTGTAACAAAATAAGTGATATAAGTTTAGAGTTTATCTGGATTGATGAGCAGTATTCAATTTCAGTGTTGGTTGGTTAGGGCTCTAGAACGATGAAGATTTAAACATTTAAGAACAAGAAGATGTCAGCTGGGTGAATACCTAAAATATATCTAACGAGGGAGTAGAGTATGTGAAGGCTTTGTACATCGTGATAACATGTGATAGATGCCTGAAGTTTTAAAAATAACATGGTTTAGTGTGCACGATAAGTGAACTCTTTTACTCCAAAGACCATAAAAAAGAAACCAAGAGTGCTCCCAGCCTTATCACTGCCATTGACTCATGTGGAGAACTTGCAGCTCCCATGTAGACTCTAAGAGTTGAGAAGTGCTAGTTCCCAAAGGGAGAGCACTTCTAGCAGAATCATTGCAGAAATCCCCCTGAGCTGTAAGACCTTGTTGCTGCCTGAGCACTTGGAGATTGTCCCAGCTAGAGATCAAGCAGGAAATAAGTCATCTTCTTAGTACCAGTGCAATCAGAGTTGGCACTGCTTTTTCAGCTGATACAAGTATATATTTAGTACATACATAATACATTTGTGTGCTTCTTGGTGCTCATTGGCCCAATCGAGAGTAAGTGAACAAACAAAATAGAAGAGAAGGGTGCTGTGGCTGGTGAAATGGGTTGTATAAGGATGGGATTGTGAATCTCACATGAAGAAGGCTGTTACCACCAGCAGAACCTTCTGATCTAAAAGGAAAGGGAAGCCAGAATGCATAACGGACAAAAGAGATGAATGTACACTGTAGCCTAGCGACCAGAAATTGTAGTTGGGACTGTAGTCCCTCCCATTAATCTTTCTTTTCTAAGATTTTTCCCAAAGGAAAAAGAGTGCTCTGAAGTCCTACAGGAGCTACTGTGCCCCTTAAGGAAGAAAGTAGATCTGAGCACCTGGGCTATTCTATGGTGCAACCTGTGTTGCCCTGAAGAACTCCAGCACTCAGTGGTGACAAGAATGCCTCTGAGGTGCACACTTTAAGGCATACTCACTAGGAAGTCATATTCTTGAGTGTCACCAGGAATTTTGTTTTCCTAGGTGTCTCCCAGAATTTGGAGCTGGGGAGATAGATCAGTGTTACAACACTTGCCTGGCAGGTATAAAGTCTCAAGATCAATCCCCAAAACCAAAACAACACAACTTGAAGATTCCATGAGGAATTAAGAAAGCTGCCTCACCACAGCTGACATCAGAGACCCTCAACAATGGCTTGGGGCTTCCCAAGGAAATATAAAATAGCCTTCAAAAGTCATACCCCTCCCAGAGTCATAAGGAAATAGTGACAAGCAGATGCCTGTCTTTTCATCACTCAGTCAGAACTATTCTGTTGGGTATGAGGGTGTGGAGCTTGCTCTGAGGTTGCAGTGAGCTATCTCCCCAGCACAGCACCCCTGTCTCACCTTTCCCTTCTGCCCAATCTTGCTTTCTCCTCCTCTCCCTAGGTTCTCACCTTAAGAGAATTTCCTAATGACAACCATGCTCACTAAATTTCATTTCAGAACAAGTTTCTTTAGAAAAACAACCTGAAATGTTAATAATATATAATAAAGAGTTTTCTTGTTCTGTTAAAAATTTTAAGACATTAATCTGGGAAATATTATTGCTAATCAAAACATTCTTCCTATTGGATTCATTCAACTGTAGTGGTTGTATAAATCTCTGTCCATTTTGACGTGACTGACCCTGGAATTTTTCTTTTTTCCTTTCTTTTATTCCCTTGCATTTCCTATTCCTTTCCTAGGCTAACTTGATTATCATCCACAGCCCCTCTCCCTTTTGCCTATTTTTCCTGAAAGCAGCTACATGACAATAAGCAAATTTCAAAGCTGAATAGTTGCTTTGTCATTCTAACTGTTGTTCCATAGTACAAAGGTATTGCTCTAATGGCTTAAAACATCCAGTGGCTGGATGTAATCAAGAAGTAGATTAAGTTTAAGAACTAGTTCATTTTTCACCTCAGTTATGACTTGAAACTCTATAAAGCTCTATCATTGGCTAACTCTCCATTTCTTATATAATACACTGGATATCTGCAATTTAGAAGAGATATATTTTAGCACTTGGTTTCAGAGCTTTGATTTCACAGTCGGCTGGAAACTTCATTAACTCATGTTCTTTGGAAACAGCAAGGGACAAGAGGAAGATCCCAGGGACAAGATATAATCCTTAAGAGATCATCTCCTATGTCTTACTTCTTCAAACTAGGCTGACCTCCCGATAAATCATTCTTTAAGTTATGCATTCATCAACAATGCAGCTAGCCCCACAATGCAACCATCTCACTAGGAATGTCTTATTCCAGTTCATTTTTCAGTCAAGATTAACCAGCAAAATGTAAGCTTTTATTCACAAAACACTGTGTATTACAGGAATTTGTCTATATTACATATATGTATATGCCAATGATCACTAAACCATTTATTAGGTAATTCCTATATCCTAGTCTCAAGAACCATGTACAGATACATAAAACAGAAGGGATGAAGGGAAAGGGATTTGGGGAGGGAAAGAATAAGATACTTTACAAACAGGTACGTGTTCCCTGTGATGAATGTGAGCACTCTCTATGGCAAGAGTACGAATAAAAGTTTTTAAATATTTAAAAGATTAAAAGATTGGATAAGTAACTGTAATTATACTGACATTCTTGATGTCACCTCATCAGACTACGTAGACAAGCTTTCACTCTCCAGAGACCATAAGCAAGGAACCAGGAGTGCTTCCCCCTCTATCACTGCCATTGACTCACGTGGAGAACTTGCACCTCCCCTGTAGACTCTAAGAGTTCAGAAGTGCTAGTTCCCAAAAGGAGAGCACTTCTAGGGGAATTCCAACAGCTAATAAAGAAAAGCTAGAGCTTTCCTGGTACCATTTAAGAACTTTGGTGAATGCTGAGTAGCCTGCTGGACTCTGGTATGCCTCGACCTTCCTTAGTTCCCAGAACACAGGCATGAAACACCTGCTGGTGCCAGTTCAAATTAAGAACTTAGGAGGAGTCTGAGTGGCATGTGGGATGCAAGAGAGCTGCAATCTGTGGGCCCAATGTGCTCAGATATAGAGCGTCTACGGTGCCACTTAAGAAGTTTGGCTGACTCTGGTAAACCTGGAGGACTGGGTGACTATTGGGAGCTTCAGAAATTCCAAAATGCAGGAGCAAAAGATAATCTCAGTCCTCTATTTCATCTAGAACAAATTCAGGAGATAAAAACATACAACAACTTGGAAATCATACACCTGAAATTTCCGATATGGTAGGAACTGAAGTAAAGGAACAAGTCCATCAGGCTGTAGAAGAAATAAGATTAGAAATAATCTCTCAGGTCCAAAAAGAGAGGATAATAATTGGGAAAGAGCTGTCAGCACAGCTAAAGAAAGCATAGATAAGAAAACACCAGAGAGAGAAAAATGGTGGAAACACTGAATGAACAGTACAAGAAAGAATTAGAATGCATGAAACACATTCAAACAGATATCCAGGAAATTAACAACCACACTGAAAGCTGACATAACTCCTTGAATGAAACTGAAGATAAACTTTCACACCTCAAAGACAGTGTTGCTGCTAATGAATGGGAAATAAAAGACATCTTAAAACTAAAGTGGAATTAGGAAATAACAATTGGCCAGCTATAAGATAATGTGAAGAAAAATAATATAAGAATAATATATGTCCATAAAGTAACAAGAGAAAGCACAAATGACATAAGAAAACATTTTGCAGAAGTACTAGCAGAAAATTTGCCAAACATAAGAAAAGAAACTGACATATAGATAAGCAAACCATAGAAAACTCCACACAGCTACAATCACAATAAATCTACACCGAGACACATGATAATCAAGATCTCAGAAATTCTGCAAAACAATAAACATTAAAGGCTGCTAGAAAGAATAAACAGGTCTATTACAATGGAAAGCCCATCAGAAGCATGGCAGATTTCTTCACACAAATCATCAAATCAAGAAGAACTTGGAGTGAAGTATTTCAGGTCCTGAAAGAAAATAACTTCCAGCTCTGCATTATGTACCCTGCGAAATTATCTGTCAAATGCAATGGTGAAATAAGAACCTTCCATGACAAAGAACAATTGAAGAAATTCAAGACCACAAAACCAACCCTACAAGTATTACTGAGAGATATTCTACAAAGAGACAAAAGTGATCATAGCTTCAAGAAAAACAGAAAGGAATCATGAAACACAACAAGTAATTATTGTTTTTAATTTTCTTATTATTTTTTACTTTTTGACAGTTTCAAAACATATTAGTAGTACATTTCAATATTTGATACAATGTATATTGTTGTCATCTTATTAGTTATACAGAGCCCAGGGTGTAGGTGTTTTAATTTTTGAAATCATTATTGGTACAAATTTCTTCTCATTGAACTAAGAGAAAGTAGTTGTATGCGTAATCCAATGTTCGATAATTGCAGTGGGTTGTTGGTAAAACTGGCAATGTTAGAAGCTGTTGATTTAAGGCTTTTACAGCTCAGCATTCTAATCTAGCTTTCTGTTTTATGCCTTGTGATGAAACTTTTCTGCTGGGTGGTTAAGGGAAAGTTTAAGAATGACTTGTATAGCAAAATATGTAACTTTTGTATCTCTCAAGGTCATTCAAGTCCCCTCAGGATTTACTTTGGAACTATGTACAGTGCTTTGTAGAACTGTTGTCAGTGTTGGCCATCTGGATGAGTCATGGCCATTGCTTGACCAGTTTGCTCTCTGTAAGAGCCCGAGAAAATGTTTTCTCTCTAGGTGACTCTCCTTAGGGACACTATATACCTCCAATCCCTTTCTTCTGTGGTCCCTTAATCTCCTTGAACAGAAAATTTGGGAAACCACTGAGTTATAGGATATTATAGCACAGTTTCTGTTCTGTCCTGAGTCGTCACTGATCTTGAAGGGCTAGGGCCAAAATATTGGCTATCCTTGTAGCACTTCTTTTACTCCAATTTTTGTTCTGTAAATTTATATCCTTAGCCCTCAAGAAGAAAAGCTTAGTGTTACTAAGCTCTAAAACTCTAAAACATGGGTGCTTGATTTATTATATCAAATATCTTAGGCATAACTTGGAATTAGTATTTTCCATAAATCATTGATAGTCTAATAAATCTCTATGGAATGTGATAAAAGCAGTTACACATTTTTACATAGACATTTAGAAATATAAGCATGCACCAAATTTTAGCCTTTCCATTCTTTGGAATTTTTTTCTAATCTCTTACTCTCATTTAATACCCTTTTTGTTTTCTTATAAACCAACTACTTACTTGAGAGAAAGTATAACAGTGACTGAAATTATATTAGAAGCAGCACACATCTAAAAGACCAGAATGACAGGCATTCCAAGCATAGTTTTAGTGTTACATATTGCTATCATCAGTGTAAAAAACCTTTTGAGGTTTCTTAGGACCATTGTCTAATTCATCCTGGGCATATAAGTGCATAGTTTTGTTCCTGCTATGTTTCCTCTCTTTTCTGCTTCCAGTAACTTCATTGTTTAACCCATAAGTCTTTGATTTCCATTTAGCTGTGTTATGCCTCTCCATTTTTATATCTTCTTTTGAGTACTTACATTAGAGAGACTATACAATATTTACACATGTAGGTCTGGTTTATTTCACTTATGAGTATATGTTCAAGATACAGCCATTTATATATGAAGTCTTCTAGTTTATCATTCTTTATAGTTGAGTAATATTCCATTGTATAAAAATACTGCATCTTTTTCAACCATTCCTCATATGATGGGCATTTTGGTTGTTTCCAAGATTTGGCTATTACAAACTGGGCTGCTATAAACATAGGTGAACAGATATCACTATGGTATGATGTTTTCAGTTAATATTAAAAGAGAAACATTAAATCTCCTGGAAGAGAAAGTGGGAGAAAATCTTGAAAATATCAGGGTAGGTAAGGAGTTCATGAACAAAAATCAAAGTGAGTAGTTTGCATTTCTTGAGTGATCAATGATATTGAACATTTTTTCATATATTTATTTCCCACTTATATTTCCCACTTATATTAAATGCAATTAAAAAGAAAGAAAAAGTACAAAACCTATGTCAGAAAAATGACAAAGATAAACTAATATATATCATTTGTAACCATCAATGTAAATCACCTCAATCCACCAATCAAAAGAAATGCACAAAGCAACAGTCAAAATGGATCACAGATTTAAATTTTAAAACAGAAACACTAAATATTCTAAAGGAAAATGTAGGTAGAAATCTTAAAGACATAGCCAAAAATATAGTTCCTGAACATAACCAAACTGCACAGAAAACACTTCAAAGAATTAACAACTGGAATCTCGTGTTTTTGAAAAGTTTCTGCATTTCAGAGCAATTCTCCAGCAGAATAAAAAGAAAACCTGCAAGCTGGGAAAAATTATATCTGACTGTCCCTGGAACAAATGCCTTCTATCTAAAACAAATAAAGAATTTTTAAAAAATCAGATCACCCCAAATTCAAAGACCCAATCCAAAGATGCACATCTGAGATGAATGTACAATTCTCAGAAGAAGAAATATAAGTGGGAAATAAATATATGAAAAAATGTTCAATATCATTGATCACTCAAGAAATGCAAATTAACACAACACTAAGTTTCCATCTCATCCCTGAAAGAATGGCTAGTATCAAGATGTCAGCCAATAACAAATGCTGGAGGGGCTACGGAGAAAAAGAAGCACTTCTGGACTGTTGGCAGGAGTGCAGACTGGTGCAGCAAGTATGGAAATAGTATGAAGATTCCTTAAAAAACTAGGCTTGGAGATTCCATTCAAGTTATCTATTCCCCTCCTGGGTATTTTGTCAGAAGAACAATGATATGTGTGCACCCATGTTCATAGCAGCACAATTCGTCACAGCTAAATCCTAGAAACAACCCACATGCCCATCAACTGAAAAATGGACAAAGAAGATGTGGTAATTTTACACAGTAGAGTATTACTCAGTGTTAAAACAGGATAAATTTGAACATTTTGTTGGTAAATGAATGCAACTAGAAAACATACTCTTAAGTGAAATAAATCAGAACTGCATGTGCAAAAATTGTATTGTCTGTTAGTGTAAGAACCTGAAAGAGAGAAATTGAATCTAAAGTGTACACTAGATACTGGGAAAAGAGAATGAGCTGATGAAAAGGGAAAGAGTTACTGAGTTGAGGAGAAGAACAAGAGAGAGAGTGGGAGAAACAGATTTATCTAGATATGTAAGCAACATGGTTTGGACAACTGTACTGTGCATTTCTGCTGGTCTATGGAAAGAATCAGTTAATACTTAATTTGTTTCGTGTCCTTGTTTCAATTGTTCGTGTTTTTTCTCTTAATTTCTTTACATTTCAATCTTTTTTCTTTCTTACTCCAATTTTACATACATGTGGTAATATGAATAATTGGTCAGAAGACAACAATATGTATTACAACAGATACCGTGAAATTCATGTTACTTTGCTAAGTGAAATTCTACATCATGTGTAATTTTTCTGTTTTAATTTTAATTTGTACACTCTTTAAAAAATGAAAAATAGGGCTGGTCAGATAGCTCAGCTGATTAAAGTGCCTGCTTAGGCAGACCCAATGGCTGAGGTTTGGGCCCTAGCATGCTGAGCCAAACTCACTCCCAGTATGTGTTCAGACAGTGATTGAGACTGGGTGTGGGAGTACATGCCTGTAATCCCAGTACTTTGGAGGCTGAATAACAGGAAGAATCACTACAATTCCAATCTGTGTAGTGAGATCCTTTTAATCTTGTACTAACTGCATTAAAAATGAATAAATGAACAAATAAATAATACATGAAATAAAAAGCAAAAATGTTGCAGTCAATAGAGCCAAACTAGTGTCAGCCATCTGGATGAGTCTTGGCCATTGCTTGACCAGTTTGCTCTCTGTGAGAGCCCAAGCAAATGTTTTCTCTCTGGGTGACTCTCCTTAGGCACACTACATATCATCGATCCCTTTCCTCTGTGGCCCCAAAATCTCATTGAACAGAAAATTTGGAAAATCACTGAGTTACAGGATGTTACAGTAAAGGTTCTCTTATGTCCTGAGTCCTCATTGACCTTGAAGGGCTAGGGCCAAAATATTGGCTATCCTTGTAGCCCTTCTTTTTCTCTGATTTTTGGTCCACCAACTTACATTATTAACCCTCTAGAAGATGACTGACACTGACAACAGTTCTACAAAGCACTGTACATAGTTTCAAGGTAAATACTGAGAGTATTCGACGGACCTTGGAAGATACAACAGTTACATGTTCTGTTATAGAGATCTTGCTTTAATTTGCCCTTAACCTCCTGGCAGAAAAGTTTAACCATGAGGCATAAAAAGTAAAGCTCGATTAGTATGTTGAGCTGTATAAGGCTTCAATCAACAGCTTCCAACATTGCCAGTTCTGCCAATAACCCACTAAGATTATGGAATATTGGACTATGTATACAACTACTTTCTCTTAGTTCAATGAGAAGAAAATATTGTATCAATAACGATTAGAAAAATTATCATGTCAGCATCCTGTGCTTTAAATAACTACTATGAGAACAATATACATTGTGAGGACAATTATATGCATTGTAACAATTATTGTGAATGTACTACACACATGTTTTGAAAATGTTACATTGTTATTTCTTATTTAAAGTAATAAAAAATGAACCTTTTACATTTGGGAATTTGTTTGGCACTATCTATTAAAGGTGAATTTGAATATATGCTAGAAAAAAATAAATATATGTTAGAATCCAAAGCAAAACAAAAGATAGAGCCAAACTGTTTTAAACTGTAATCAATAATCATTCTTAATCTAATTTCTTATTTTTTTTATGTATTTTGCACAGGTTCTCACTATGCAGTTCTCAAACTCATAGTGATCCTCCTCTTTTCAGCTTCTTCAGTGCTGGGATTACAGGCATGCACCACCACACCAGATTTTGGTTGTTGGCTCACTATGTCCAAAATGTGGGGCCAGCAGGACATTTGCAGCCAGGTATTGAACCTCCTTCCTGTGGTTGGCTGAGTTATGTCACCAGCCCTTTAAACTAATTTCCTAATAGTTATCTTTTTATTCTTCTAGAACTTCTATAATTGAAAACATAGAACCTGAAGCAGGAGGATTGCTGTGATTTCAAAGTCAACAGTTTTGAATTGTATTTAGAACCCTGCCTTGTTGTACATCAACTACACCTTGATGTAATGAGCTCAAAAGTAACCCAAACTACATAGGGAGAGCCTGTCTCAAAAGAATAAAATGAAATTCAAAAGTAAAGTAGAATAGAAAAAGTATACACGGATTCAACAGAAACTTGAATAGTTCCTAGCAACTATAATGAGATGTATATCGGTTCTCAGCACTTTTCCTTAATAGTGTCTGAAATGCGATTTGTGCCCTGGAACTCATGCAGGAGAGTAATGTCTAAAGCTATATATTAACAGGGAAGAAACTTAACTCAAATATAGTGTTTGAAGTTGAGTCCTTTGGGAGCTGATCTGGTGCAGAGAACTACATGAGAGTGGAGTTGTTAGAATCCAGTGCTTGTGACCTTGTAGGAATTGGATACAGCAGCCGGACACATCTACGCCACTTCCCTTCTCTCACTATGTCAAATTCTATGCCCCAACAGGCATTGCCCACAGAAAGGTCTTTACCTGTGACCTAAAGCTTCCTCCTCCAGAACCTCGACTGAAATTACACCTTTTTTAAATGAGCATACTTACCTGTTCTTTTTAATACAGTAGCAACAACAATATTACACTATTATTCAGCTGTTTCTCTTACTGTCTCAGGGAAAATAAGTCATGAATATCAGAGGGCAGCCACAAAAGTTTTATTCATTCATTCATTCATTCATTCATTCATTCATTCATGACAATACTTTGTTATAGAGCACCTAGAACAGTTACTCAATCCATCAGAGCTAAAAATATAACATTGAATAAAACAGACTTAATTTCCATCCTTCCTGCTTAAGGAGAAAAGTAAATGTCCTTTGAAGCCCTTGTTAATGAAAACGCTAAAGAGCTGCATCAAAGAACATATGCATGTAAAGGGGAGGAAACCATAATATTGAGTGAAGAAGGATGGCCCCTCTGTCAAGATCAAGGATCAGCAGACAGAGGGGCCATCGCATAAAACAGGTTACTCTCATAGAGGAGGGTTCTGGCACACAGATTAATCCTGCAGTGAAAAAGAACTGACTAATGCCTTTACCTTCAGTCATAATGAAGAAGAAAGATTTGCAATATGAGATAATGTGAGAGTCAGGCAGGGGCCGTGTTGTACCCAATGAAAGGTAAATGTGACTTGTGCTTTGTTACGGTTTGTGCCTAGTTGTCTCCCTCAAAGCCTCATGCAGCTGGTGGGCAGACTTCTAGAGTTTGAGATTAACACATGACCCACTGGGATTATGGGTTTTAGTACTGCTGGAATAATGAGTATCAGTACTACACCCAGTCTAAGGTGGATAGCCTGACTGCAAATTAAGAGAGACAGACTTCCTCTCTGCTGCCATTGTTGCTGCTACTACTCTCTTTTGTTCTTGCTGTTTTGCTGCCTTCTGTTCTCAGGAACTGCTGCCCTCTGCCATGTGCCACTCTGCCTTGGAGCTGGCTGAGTACAGACTGGTACCTCCATTAACTGTGAGCTAAATAAACCTTTCCTTTCTTCTTTTTGGGTGTCAGGTTTTTGTCCCAATAAAGAGAGAAGAGTAACTGCAACATGCTTTTAAAGCAGGAGAATGATTTCCTTTAGTAACCTGTGAGAAGCTACACAATGGAAAAACATAGAAAGATAAAGATGAACACTTAGTAGAATGAGTGTCCTCCCCCTTCCCAGAGTAGCATATCCTGCCTACCCAGTGATGGGAACAAAATCTAATTCCTACACTTAAAACAAAACTTAGCGCCTTGTCTCAGTCTATTTATTTATGTGCTTATTCTATTTGAGGACACAGGTTATCTGTTATATACAGAAGCACAAGGTGGTATACTAAAAGTAGAAAAAAAATTACATTTCTACTTATATAAAAATATTTGTCACAATAGGAACTGGACATAAAAACTGTTATTTTTTTCTATTGCAACAGCTTTGTAATTCAAACACATCTGATTTATATTGATTTTAAATTTAGCACTGAGAGAAAACACTTACATGCTCTATAACATTGTTAAGCATCACAAATAAAATTAGAAGATGAATTGTCATTGCTTCTCGAAGTTGTAAATTAGATGACTCACCATGTGGGGAAAACAACTTCCTGATGATTGGCTAGTTCATAATATGAATTATAATTTAGTCACCATGGTGCATTTCCTGTCACAAATTCATGTTCTGGCATTAGATTATGCATTCTTATCCTGAGTTCAGTTAAGCAACAAAAGATTGAGCTCATTTAGTGAATAAAATTCAAGAAATACCAGCTGGCTTTTCCCCCAAATTATACCATTGTCAGCTGTGCTGTATCTGTATCATCTATGAAACCTCCTGTTTCATTTCATAAATTGCTCATTACACAGCACACAGGTCCAAAATTGTCCCATTGTTACAGCTACACACATTTTGAATTGTATTTAAAAACCTGCCTCCTTTTACAGTGAAAAGTTGATCATGGACATTGGGCATTATGAAAAATTACTTGGCAGAAAGAAATGAGTTTCAGGGAAAGCTGGGACCTTCAATTAAAAACAGTTACAACAATCTAGTCCTAAATCTCCAAGCAAAGTTGCTATGAGAAATGTTAATGTGTCAATACTCTGAATTGTTTTATTTATTTATTTTTTTATTTTAAGGAAGGGTCTACAGGGTATTCAGGGTCTCACCACTAGATTGAACTCGTAGTGATCCACCTGTTTACAGCCACCCAAGAGCTGGGACAGCCACGTGTCACCAAGCCCAGTCTCAACTGCTGTCTCAGCTTGCCCCAGGGTTGGGACCCTGGAATCAAATCCCTTCCCAGCCCCTGCTTGCAGGCAGTTTAATCCACTGAGCTATTTGAGCAGCCTGATACTCTGAATTTTTGAAGAGTATGTGTATTTTCCCCCCAGAAAATTGTGCCTGTGTCTGTGCATTAGTTCTAGAGATCCAATCTTCCTTTGTGATAAACATCCACTACACATCTCATTTTCTTCTTGTAAATTAAGGAGCTGTCCCTGGTTCTGGAGAGAAACCTGACCTGGAGACACCAGACCCAGGCCTTGAATCTAAACATGATTGCTATTATACAGTATTGAATATATTTTCCCAGTTGGTTCACAGGGCTTATACCTAGAGACTAATATTTATTACTACTAATATGTGAGTGCATTCCCTTTTTGTCATGAAAATCACTGTGGAGAAAAATCACACATCTGATGCACATCGCCTCTGCTTGCCGTACATCACACTCAGAGACATAACAAAGGTACTTTGCTCTGCCTGAGAGTCAGTTGCTACCTTAAACCTTAGTTCTGACATCTGTTCCTCGGAGAGCCTTCCTTTCTCATGCAGACTAAGGTAAGTGCCTCAGCTTTTCAATCACATAATGGTGCTAACTTTCCTTTATAGCACTTCTCATCTTTATGACAGTCTCTGTGTGTATACGGATTGTTTATTACTGACTCACTTACAGGACTGTAAGCTCCTTGAAAAGTGGACCCTTGTCTGTGCATGTGGAGCACCTGAGTGCATGCACATGTGTGTGTTACTGATGACTGAATCCAAGATCCCAAATATGCAACACACGTGCTCTACTTCTGAGTTAGAGACCAAGTCCTGTTTAAATTTTTACTCTGAACCAAGATTTAACCAGCTTTTCAGATAGAACTCAAGCTTGTGATTTTCCTGCCTCAGCCTCAGGCCTAGCTAGGATTACAGGGAGTGCCATCATCCCTAGAGGAGCCTGACTCTTTAACAAACTACTAAATCATATACTATATTAGAACACTCCACAAATTATAGCAGTCAATAACAAGTGCTGAACACTGAAGGGAAAATTATTTTGCAGAGCCTAGAGTGAAAGAATATACCCACAGGAGGCATTTTACAGAGCACAGTGAATTATTTAACTTACTTGGAAATCAGTAACATGAGTCCTATTACTTAAATTTTTAAATTAGAATAATTGTAGGCAAATTTTTGTTTTGTTTTGTTTTGTTTTTTGGGGTCTACAGGGTGTTCAGGGTCTCATTACTAGATCGGACTCATAGTGATCCACCTCTTCACAGCCTCCTAAGAGCCAGGATTATAGGCGTGTACCACCACACTCAGTCTCCATTGCTGTCTCAGTGCACCCCGGGGGCAGGGCCAGCACAGAAGCCCTGGGAATCGAACTCCCGGCCCCTGCTCCTGATTGCAGGTGCTTTAATCTGCTGAGCTATTTGGCTGGACCAATAATATTTTTATAGAGATATAATTATATTCTTTAGAAGTATCTTCAATTTCAACTATAGAAAAAGAGCACTATGAGATATACAAAGGAGAAAAAAATTAACCAATGCAAGAAAAAAAAAACTAAAGAGCAACAATTATAATACACATCATAAGAACAATAAGTCTCAGTGATATGGGATAAGACTTTATTTTTAAAAAAACAGAAAAAGGAAGTTAAGAGATGATCAAAAACTTTTCTAAGTTTTCAGTTCCATTCTTTCAAAAATACTCCAAGTTCTATGATATTTTGTTTCAATTATGCTATCTTAGCTTATTAAAAAGTTGTGTGCTATTATCTACTTCTTTCTTGCAACAGACAGTTTTTGGTCGGTGAGTTTTACTCTGAGTGACATTCTTTCACCTTTTTAAGGTTATGGTACACAGTGTATTAGCTATTTTTCTCTAGTTACTTTGTCATGAAATTTTATTTTTGGAGAAGAAGAGTGATTTTTACATTTTGCTTAAACCTATTTATGTGACATTATTTTTTCTTCTGTCTTTTTGAGACAGAGTCTTAATTGTCGTAGGTAAGTGGCTGATGCATAACCACTAAAGGTATATGAGATTTGTGGTTGCTTTGATAGGGGTGCACTCTAACAGGTGCCTGGCAGGGCTGACTTTGCTTTACTAATGAGAACAGAATCAAGGAAACAGTTGGCTCTGGGCAGAATAGCATCATGAAGCTTGCAGCAGTTGTTTGAGTTCTTCGAGATTTCACTGCGACAATTATCTCCAAACGTGAATTTTATGTGGGTTTGTGGCAGTAGCCCAGAGGTATCCTGCAAGTCCACTGAATGTCAGAGACAGCCGGGTGCCATGCGGCCCATCTGTCTAGCATATGACATGCCAAAGAGTGCAGGGTACCATGCTGTTTCCTGACGCTTGCTCACGTTATGTGAAATAGAGCAAAACCAGGACTCTGAAAACAAGCAGCAGGGTCTGAAGCGTGGGGCTGATCTGTCAACACACTTGTGTGCGCAGGAGGAAGGAGCCAAAGTTGTTTCCTAACACACATTAGATCTTGTTCACTCCAGGGTTGCAAGTAAGACCAAAGACTACCCACTCTACCTCTATGCATGGAACCTACAGCACTTATTCATTCAATCAATGCATATTAGCCAGAGTTAATGTTAAATAGCCTTACAGTAGTAGAGTAAGAGAAACAGACATAGCCCAGATCCACTACAAGTTAAAGTGTTCCAATGTGGAGCAATTAATAAATAAGTGAACAGATAAACATATACAGAGCTACAGTTGTAAAAATAAAACTGAGCCTTGAATTTGAGGACAGCCTTGAATTCTAGAGCAAAAGGATTCCAGTTAGCTTTGTATTCAGGAAAGATTACTCTGAAAGACATTTTAGTCAAGACCCAGGGGAAAGAAGAATTAAGTTATGTCAAAGGCTTTCGAATATATTTTCAACACAGGGAATAGAATTTCCACAAGCACAAAGCAGATAAAAGGAGAAAAAGTTGTATATGTGGAATAGAGTGAAAAAGGAAAACAGTGGTTTGAAGAAAACTCAGAGGGTAGATACAGACAAATTCATGAGAGGTTAAGGAGAAAAAATCAAGTAGGATTTATTCTATGTAACCATTGGTTAAATGTAACCTTAACTAAGTGGACATTTTAAAGCATAGCTTTAACTTTAAAAGCATAGTTTTAACTTTAAAAAATGAAGTTCTAATAAAAAATAGACATGAATAAAAAAGATGGAAC
>PVKN010014683.1:0-18990 GCA_004027915.1 Capromys pilorides | reverse complement strand
GGGATCTTGCACTTACCAGGCAGGTGCTATGCTTCTGAGCTATATCACTGACCTTGTAACTTTCTTATTTATGTTTTGTTTCAAGACAGGGTTAGGTTCTGGGTTTTTTTCCTAAGATAGTCTTACTACATAGTCCAGGCTGTCTCGAACTCACTGTGTAGCTCAGGGTGTCTCAAACTCAGTGCTCATCCCATCTCAGCCTCTTCAGTGTTTGGGGATTATATGTGTGCACCACAATGCTCAGTTTTTCGTTTAAAAAAAAGAAACACTTTTTTACTTTTTTGTAATAACACTTTGCCAACACTTCTGAATGGGGGGAGCCACACAGCAGGCAAATGCTACTGAGCCCACCTGTTGGGCCCCCTCTCACAGTACCTGCTATGACTGCAAGGGCCACATGGAAGGCTCTTTGCTGCCTGTCCACCTGCCTGCTGCTTCTGGCTGGATGTAGCCCCGAACAGGCAGAGAGCAGCGTCCTCTCCAGGTCTCTGAGGGCTCAGTGCATACTGGCCCCATCCTGGTTTTTCTCCAGTTCCCCAGAATATCCTTTCACACATCTTTCCATGCTTTCAGCTAGAACAAGTTACTGCTCTTCACAGACAACCTCAGGTGTGACCCATCCCTGGTTAGTTTCCTGAACTAAGAAATGTACCCAAGGCAACATCTCTAATCCAACTCTTCTTAGCCAGGTCTGGTGTGGGTCCTGTTTCCTGCTGCCACCTTGGGCACCTGCTGGCTTCTAGATCAACCCAGGACCAACAGACACCAAAGCTCTTACATGATCCCCAAGATACACAATGATCAGAGTGATCCAGGAAGAAAGGGTTGAGGAAGGAGGGAAGACTGCCTAACAGAATAGGGAATGGGACAGAGACCATAGCTCAATACATACAAACAAAACCAAATCGGCTTATATGTTACATTCAAACTCAGAGCAGGTTAAAGAGCAATCACTTAAGAGTAGAATAGGAAGAAACTATAACAAGAAACCTTGACTTTCTTGAGTAATGGAGCCTTTAGTGACCAAGCCAGTGTTTTTACAAGTTATAGAAAGACAGTTCAAGGTAGGACAATGCCTGGCTCCTTTAATGAAAGAGGACTGGGCTGGTGAGATGGCTCAGTGGTTTAAAGCACCTGCTTAGGCAAATTTAGGCAACTGCAGGGATCTCAGTTCAATCCCCAGAACTACATGCTGTGCCAGCCCCACCCCCAGGGTAGGCTGAGCCAACCATAATATTAAGAAAAAAGAGGACTGAGGGATGATTCTAGGGAGAAATTTGCCCAGATCTAGCTTCCCATGGGAAGGAGCAAACTGTCAGGAGCCCAATGGATTATAGCGTAGGATCCTAGAAAAACTAAGAATGTGACAAGAGGAGGAACTGGGACAGAAATGAATGCTCAAGGAAGTCACATTCCCCAATCTAAGGCCACCAGGGAATAGTCACTCACAGACAGCTGTCTGAAGCTATAGCAGCAACTTTAGAAGCAGGAGGAGATTCAAGAATGGGTCACAGTCATCTAGATGACAGCCCCTTCATTGAGGACTGCTGCTGGGCAGAACCCTCATTGCCAGGCTCTCCAGATGACAGTCAGGGTCTCTGGACTTCTCACCATCATGACTCCTTCTTGGCCTTGCTGAGACTGGCTTCCTGCCCACTCTCCACCTCCACACCCACCCACAAGGCCCCTAGCTGAGCTCTGTCAGGCACTCAAGAGAGAACACTTTCCAGCTTTTGCAATTGCTTCCAAAGAACAGGAACTCATGGGCCCTGCTTACTGCTTTTCACAGGGCCAGCATAACCTTGACACCAAAGCTTCACAAGGACACATGAAAAGGAAATCACTAGCAAAGTTCACCCATGAACTGCTACTAAAATCCTTAACAAAGAGCCTGGCAGATACAATCCACTGATACAGATGCCACAAGATGACACAAGCTGGGTTTATTCCAGAAATGTAAAAATTGGGGTCATGCATGAGGTTAACAGATTGAAAAAGTTGCGTGATCATCTAGGCAGATTCAGAAATGTCATCTGTTAAAACTCTACTACCATTTATTACTACACTGAAAAATAGTCAGCCAAATGGAAACAGAAAGAACTTCCTTATTTGAAGATCCAAAAACCTACAGTAAAATTAGACTTAATAATCCTATGGAGGAGATATTCACTATCATCTCTTCAGTTCACATAAATGAAGAAGCCAAAGAATAAGGATGGAAGAAACAAAACTGTCATTTACACCTCCATAATTACATGTGTATTCTTGTCATGAGAATTAACAAACATATTTTAAAAGAGATTTTTGGCAAAATTTCTAAAAACAAAACCAATAGGCAAAATGCAAACATGTTCCTAAGTAACAACCAGATTATCAATTTAAACCTGGGCATGATGGCACACACTTGTAATACCAGCACTTAGGAGGCTGAGGCAGGAGGATTAAGGCTACCCTAGGCTACCTAATGAATTCAAAGCCAAACTAAACTACATAGCAAGCTTCTGTCTCAAAGAAAAATAAATGAAATATATATGTATAATTACACATATGTATACACATGTACAACAGCATACAAAATATCTCATAACTAGGAATATAGCTAACAAAATATATTATTACAATCATTAAAAACACCTTAAGTCATGAAGAGAGATACTATGTTCATGGAAGTCTAAATGCTATACCTCCCATCCCATAGAGGGTGATAAAGAGCTCATGACAATTACTAGGACTAGGAAATCACAGCAGCCTGGTTTCACAAACCACCTTCTGCTGCTTCCAAATTCTGTGTTTCTGGGCATCCTATCAGCCTGTGTGAGCCTCAGTTTCCTCACTTATAAAACAAAAGTAGTGATTTCTGCCTTATCTTGAGGAATGAATGTTTATGGAATCACTTTCTAGAATGCTGAATAAATATCAGGCATTTGCTACTATCTTCTTTCAGTCTGGAAGTAGGAAAAGGTTGTCTCTCCCAGGTTAGGCCAGCTGTGTCCTTGTTGCCACCCACCTATTTGTCCTCAAGGTAGGTAAAACCTACCACCATTCAATTCTCACAGCAACCCAAGAGGTGATACTGTGTTGGCTCCACTTAAGAGACAGGAAGCTGCAGCTTAGTTGAGCAACTTAGCTTTAGATAGTACCTCATGTACAGATCTCTGCAGGCCACCCAGCCCAGGCAGTGGGGTCTTTGAATAAGAAAGACATGGCCTCTGCTTTTGTAGAGTTGATATTGTAGTTGGGAAGACGGCCAAAAATGATCTCTCTGCTAACAAGCTGAAAGAAACAAGATTCAAACTCAGGTGCACTGTTAAGCAGAGTCTATCTACACTTTCAGTGAAGCTGGGGAGGAGACTTCCGCAACCTCTCCTGCAGCAGGAGCTGTTGGAAAGCAGTGGTCTCTAACACATGTTCTCTGAGCAGCAACAAGTTTGGAGGGACTGTGTAGGGCATGCTGCAGTACACAGCAGGCACTGCCAGCTTCTGTCCTGGTCCTGTGACATCTGCAGGAGCAAGAGAGGACTACAGGGTGTGGAGTGTGTGTGTGTGTGTGTGTGTGTGTGTGTGTGTGTGTCTGTGTCTGTGTGTCTGTGTGTGGTATCCTGCCCCTCCCCCTGCATTAGTGGCAATGTTCTTCAAGAGTATGCACCCGAGTCCCCTGCCACCATTAATGGCAGAAGTGAGTCACTTATAAATAAGATACAGGAGCTTTATTCTAATTACATCCTGAGATTCAGAAATGCTCCTGGGTTTTGTGAGAGGAAGGGCAGCAGGTGACCAGGGCTTGAATGATCTTCTGCCAGGTATGGCTTTCAGATAAAACATCTTGGATCAGGAGCAATTACAGCTCATGCCTGCCCTGAATGCTAATGAGAATCACTTACAATCACATGCAATTCTTTGCCATTTATGTGATCTGTCCCCTCCTTCTTTCCTCTACCTGACCATCTTGCCTTAATCCCAAGAAGCAGACACAGCTATGATTAACGGCCATTTTGCAGATGAGCAACTGGAAGCCCACAGTCCCTCCATTTGTCCTTTTAAGTAAGGAAAAAAAGATTCAGAACTCAGGACAAGTCTTTCTCAGCTGAAAACTGAACATATCTCTCCCGCCAGTGGCAGATCCAAGCAGCCGGGTGGTGAGTCCTACTGGGACAGTTGTGAGGGTATCTTATGAAATGCATTTCAGACCTATCACCTAGAGTTCACAGCCATCAAGACACCCTGGCTGGTCCCTGGGGGCCTGAGAAAGGCCCGTACAGCTCAAATCCAGGCTGGGAGCCAGGATGTCTTTTTTCCACTGCACACTTGAGTTTCACAGAAGCCTGTTCTGGCCTCCCTGACTGCTCTTCTGACATTCAGAAATCATCTCTTTGAAAACTGTCCCAAATCTGGCCCCTTTCAAACCAAGCCAGAGCTGGAAGTCTCAGGAGCATGAAAGAGACCAGGGATGAGTGTGGCACCACCCAGCCCTTCTGGGGACCTTGCAGAGGTCAGAAACTCACAGTGAGACTTCTGCTCTTAGGCTGTTTAAAGTCTGTGACTTCAGGAGGCCACTGGGACACATAACAGCTAACTAGAGCTGCTTCACTTCGCAGGTTATTAGAGGTAGAGATGCTGGAGCTCAGCAGCACCAAGAACAACAAGCACATTGCAGTGGCACTTTTATATGTCACATGTACCACATCAGCACCTTGCATACATGAGCATACACACATCCTTCACCAGCCCAGGGAGGAAGCTGCTATGAATGCCCCCAGCCCACATGCAGAAACAGAAGCAAGGGTACAGCAACTTGCCCAAGGTCACAGAGCTCAGATGACAGCACTGGGATCTGAACCCAGACCATCCAGCTCCAGAACCCACCTGCCCATGTTCCTTGCTCATGGACAGAAAGAGTTCAGTAGGAACCCCAGGTGCCTCCTCCTTTGGGGATCATTCCTAGGCTAGCATCCCCCATGCTTCTCTGGCTGACAGCACCAGCCTTCACCAGCTCTAAAATTGTGGGTTGGAAGCACCCCACATTCAGGATTCTGCCAAGGAACCTTGCTGTCTCTCTACTCTCCAGCCCTCACTCAGAAGGTTGGTGTGTGAGGGTCGCTCACAGCAGGGCACCTGTGTGAGTTGTTAGGAGAGCCCTGGGTTCCCACACCCCGTGATAGGTCTCCTGGAGACCTGCTATCTGCCAATACTGTGAGTCCAGCCACAAGCACAAAGGGATCTAAATTAAGGTCTCCTTTGCTGGCCCAGTGCCATGGCTAATCCAATACTCAAGCAAGACTGGTTTTCAAAGTCCAGCTCTGTCACATCTGGATCAGCTGGTTGAACCCAAAGAGTTCCTGGCCTCAGGAGCCTCTGACCACCTGCTGTAGGAGTGGGTAAGGCGCTCACTGTCCTGGGCCACTGCTGTGGGACATGGGACACTGCACAAGGCCCTCTGCTTTCTCTCTCCCTGCCTCAGCCTCCAAGGTCACAGCCTGGAGGGGTCTCTTTCTGACACCCCTCTCCCAGACGCTGCACCCACTTCTGCCCCACCCCCGCACATGGCACTGGTTACCCAAGCCTCTCTGTAGGTGGGGCAACGCGGGGACCGCGTGGCACCGGACTCAGCCAGCTCCCTGGTCGCTGGGTGGGAAGTTGGGGCTCCAACCCTGCCTGCGCGCCCTCACCCCAAGCTTCCGGCTCTTGGAGCCCGGAACAGGCGAGGGGCGAGGGGACGCAGCTGGGGGGCCGGCCCCCGGGCCTGGGTCAGTTCAGGGGGAAAGTGGCATGCAAGCCATGACCCGCCCGGGCCGTACTGCTCCTTGGGTCCTCTCGGGTTGGAGTGGGAAGTCTGGCGCTTTCACCCCAGTCCCAAGCCTAGCAGTTCCACGCCTGCGGACGCCTAGCGCGGTCCAAACCCGTCTCCTGCCCCGCCCGCGCTCCCGGCGCCAGAGTCTGTTTCCTCCGGTGGACTCGGGTAAGCGGGCCCCAGGAGTCAGTGAGCGCAAAACCCAGACCCTATCCACAGGTGTCCGCTCCTTGACCCCGCCCGCCGCGGCGTCGCCAGGCTCTGGCGCGCGCCCCTCGTGTCGCCAACGCGGGGTCCCCTGCGCCCTGCAGAGATCCGCGATCCCACGGTCCTGTCTGCCAGATACCCGTGTCCGACTCACCCGCATCAGCTCTGGGGAAAGTTTAGTGCGTGGTGCTCGGTGCTCTGTGCTAGCAGCTGGACGTGCGGCGCGCGGTGGGGGCGGGGCGCGGGGGTGGGGTGCGGGGCGGGGCGAGGGGCGGGGCGCGGGTGGGGCGGCCTGAGTCTTGCTCCCCGCACAGTGTGTGTAGGCGACAGCCAGAGAGGTCTTTGCGCTGAAAGACTCGTGGGCATCACAAACCCTGGGCCTAGAACTCTACAGCCCCTCTTGTTTCTTCGTGCTCCCCCCCCCGCATGAATGGGGACCACCAGCCCGAGTTTGAGTTTCTAAAACGCGATGTATCCCTGTGCCACCTCTGTGTAGGAGTCGGACATGTGCAGCAGGACCCTGGGAGGGAACCTCTGACCCCCAACTCCCCACCCTGGAGATGGAGAATTCTCCTTGCCTGCTTCCAAAGCTGGGCCAGAGGTGGTGTTTCTCTATTCCTCAGAGCCAGGAAACACTTCTGTGACCCTCTAAACAGTGAAGCTCCAGATGATCCCACAGCACTTCAGAAAGCGTGTCCAAGCTCAGAGGGAGGAGGGCAGGATGACGTGGTGTGGACATCTTAGGGTGTCTTAGCTCCCCCACTACCCATATGCAGTGGTTGTGGGGTCACACGATGGCTGGATGGCGGCTTATTGGGAAGCGAGCCCTTTCCAATCCTTGGGGTCCATGCCTGAAGGATGGGAGTTTATGCATCAGGAGCTTCCTTGTTTCGTCCTTGTGTCACCCTGAGTGATGACAGGGAAGATCATTATTCCCACTCTGCAGATGAGACAACCAGGCACAGTGTGGTTATACACAGGAGACCCGAGAGTGCACGCCAAGGAGCCTTCCTGAGGTCCAAAGTCACATCATAACCACCTTTGCTGGGCGCTCTGCTGGGAAGTTCCATGATGTCATCCACACAAAGGGCTTAGTACCTGCTGCAGTGGTCCCTGCTAGGCAGTCTGTCTGCTGTGCAGATCACAGAGCCATTAGCAGTGCCCCAATCCTCACTGCAGCCAGCACGGCTGGGCACCAACTCCAACTGCTATAGACAGAGAAGCCAGATTCTCCTTTGCTTCTGGCCAGCATGACCCAGGATCCAGGGTTCTTCCTAATCCACAGCACTCCCTCCCTGGTGACTCTCCAGGGCTTTGTGCTGTATCCTTTTGAATGAGTTAGTGGCCAGGTCACACCTGTTAGAAATTATAGGTGAGATGTTTCCTGCAATGATTGTGTGCTTATAGTGGAGTGACAGAATCCTCTAGACAACTGGCTCTACTTCTACTCAACCTCACTTTCTTTCCTCAAACACAGCAAAGGATGGACCCTTTGGGATTTCTCCTCAAAGTTTCACAGCCAGGCCAGATTTAGGCCTGCTAAACCCAGTATATTTAGAAAAATCAACATTTTAGAAACAGTATACCAGACATCACTTGAAATCTCCAGTGACCAGGGTATGTGTTATTTGATTGTGACATTTGGAATGGATATATCATGAAGTAACCCCAGCTCATGGGGTGGTGGTGGTAGGGTGTAACCAACTGATAATATATGGTTGGCAGAAGAAAAACAGCAGCTCTGTCCTGAAAGTGCTGCATGTTGTACCACTCTGGGCCCACTTTCTAAATTTTCGACTCAAGATTCCTTTGGCCAAAGTTAGTTTCATGTTGGATTCATGTTCTCTACAACTAGAAAATGCCCACCAACATCCTTGACATAACTGGCATTGTGGTTTTCATCTTACATGGGGAAACCTACCACCCAGGATCAAACAGGAAATCAGGCTTTGGGACTGAGTGACAGCCTCAGTCTTTTTAAAAAATTTATTTTGAGACAAAGTCCTAAGTCTCTAAGTGGTCCAGGCTGGGCTTAAACTTAAGATGCTCCTGCTTTAGTCTTCCAGAGTGCTGGAATGGCAAGAGTACACCACATGTCTGGCTTAGTGGTGATTCCTTTCGTTGCAGGTAACATGAACCTAATGATAACTAGCGTCATCCAAAAAGGGTTCCTGGGGCTGCTGGCTGCACTGGCACATGACCTGAACCCTGTGTCCAGCTCTGTGGCACCCGCCCGCAGCCTGGCACCCTGAGCAGCCTGAAGCCTGAGAAAGAGCCTGGCAAGGACTCCAGGATGCGCCCTGATGGCCACAGCACTGACTCTGGAGGAAGAGCATTCAAAAGGAAAGCAGATCCTTTCTGCAGCTGATGCTATCATTGCCTTTGGATGCTAAAGTTTCTGGAAAAACCTTGAATGCCCAGGGACTGTCAAACCTTGCTGCTCATAATCTTCAGTCCTCTTCTGACCACTTCAGCTCTGGGATTGCCAGGTAACTGCTAGCCCTCTGTGAACTGATAATTCTGCCAGACTGGGTCTGAGGAACAAGGAGCTGGACCCACTGGAGCACATGTATCCAGGAGTAGTGTACCCTTCTGATGCCACTCCCGTGTAGGACTCTATTCTGGTGTCAAATGTTGACAAAATGAGGACTGACTTTCTACCTAAAACCATTGCTAAACAAGGCAAGGTACTGGCTTTATGGTATTACTCATGGAAGCCAATTTGTGATACAATGTGGAAGGCTCACAGCACAACTTGATTCATGGGATGTGTTCATGAAGTCTCATCTGAACTTCCACAGCCATAAAATATTCCTGACATCTTTCCCATTAAAAAAAATAACCTACTACTATTATGGAATATTGCTCTATATATACAACTACTTTCTCTTAATTCAATGAGAAGAAATGTTTGTACCAATAGTCTTTAAAAGAGTTAACATGTCCACATCTTGTGCTCTGAACAACTACTATGAAGATAACAATATGCATTGTATCAGTTATTGTGGCTGTCCTACTAACATGTTTTGAAACTGTCTCAATATTATTTCTTATTAAAAGTAATAAAAAATAAATGAATAAATAAATAAGGGTTTCTGAGCTAAAATGTTTGGAAGGCAGGTTTGGATTCAGCACAACCCATTCCAGAGGCTCAGAGGAAGTTGCCCTGAATCTGTTGTCCTCTGCCTCTTGACTTTTTTTGCTTGTGTCCATTTTATCAGCAGTCTTAGTTGCTCCATGAGAAGGCAGGAATGGCTGAGGGGTAAAGAGATCACCCCTCCAATATTTCCAGCAGAAATCTCAGGCTGACTGCCATTGGCCAGGCTTGGTCACATGACAGTCTTGCCCCAATTATGGCCTCTCTGATTGGCCACACCTGAGTCACATACTGTGCCTGGAAGTGGGGCCAGGCACTGATACCTGTGCCTTTTGTAGGATCAAGGGCATTGGTGCTGGACAGTCAAGAGCAGGGCCATCCTTTCCTAGAGGGTCTTCTGTTTGGGTTAGACAAACTTCCCTGTGCAAAGACCTTGGCCCAGTGCTTGGCTCTGGCAAGTGCTTGCTGTGTCCCCTCCCATCCTTCCTCTGAAAAACAGGAATCAGTGTTCACCAAAGCCCAGAACAGCTGCTTCCTTGTACAAAGGGGGAAACTGAGGAAGGTACATATAGGAGAAGGCACTTACCACTGTGCCCTGGCCCATCAGCCTAAGAGCCCACATCCCTAAGTGTGAAATGACCCCTCTGACTAAGGGCCCTGCCCATTCTCAGGGCCCTGTGAACATGGCCATCACAAAGCCCTGGAGACTCAGAGGAAATAACTTCCACTTATGTTGGGTTGCAGGGCTGTTATAGTCAGAGCTGGCAGGTCTGGGCAGAGTGCCTAGCACCCCACCCAGCACCGAGTCAGCCATCTCCTCTGGGACTAAATGGCCAATGCTTAGGTAGCTGCCCAAAGAGGCAAAGTGGCTCTTCTCTTGCTGTTGCCTGCTTACATAGTGAAAGAAGTGTGAACCTCAGGACCAAAGTGGGCCAGCAGGCCACTGAGCACCCTCAAAATTGGCCATTTCAAGTAGGCCTTCAGTTCAGAGGTCCTGGCCTTGGGTGGTTACCCTGACCTCTCCACTAGAAATCTAGCTAGCTACATCCTGTAAGGCTGTCTGTCCAACTGTCCATCTGTCTACCTGCCTGTGATGTAGGGGTGGACCCAGAACATATAGTAGGCAAGTGCTGTGCCTCTGAGCTGTACCCGGGACTGTAGCTATTTAAAAGAAGGTGAGCAGGAATACCAGCAATCAAGGTGGAGTGACTAGGATGCTCGATTCCCTCTCAAGTAAGACACAGTTTTGGAGTACACATTTAGGAAACATGCCTTGGGCACTGTTTGGAACCAGATATTGAGAGCTTTAAAATGTTGAGCTCCATACTTTAAGAATGTTTCCTGAAGAAAATGATCAGGGATACCACCAAGTTATGCATAAAGATACTTACTGCAGGTTTGTGTACAATAGTAAAAGATTTTCAAAAAATTTGAGTGTGTAATGGGAGGGCACCAGCTTGAGAGATTAGAATATAGTATGTTACTGGAATTGACCATGGAGCAGTGTTTAAGATCAGGTAAGAGAATAGAGAATTCTGTGAGAACTGATCACAGTGTGACAGGTCACTGGCAAGAGCAAGTTAGAAAAGACCCAGTATTTCTGGACCCTTTTGGTGAGAATTGTACCTTCCAAAAAATACAAAATAGCTATATCAAGGCTCAATGAGAAATAAAATATTTTGTGGTCATTTTTGGTTTTTGCTCATTTTTACTCATTTGTATTTTCTAGCTTTTTTTTTTAGTAAGTTCATTTCACTTTGGTAATTAGAAAAAAATGACCAATAGTTTTTATAAAAGGATTTGTATTTGATTTCATTTTAGAAAAGCACTCTCATTTATTAAAAGATCACAGCCAGCAAATGGATTAAATTGACCTCTCTGTCTCTCTCTCTCTCTCTCTCTCTCTCTCTCCTCATCTCTATCACTTTCCCCCCTCTCCTGATTTCTGTCTCTTCCCCTTCCCATCCACTGGAGAGGAAGAAGATATTAGAGCTGGGAGTAGCTGCAATAGCCACCAGGAAAACATGCTGCAATAGCGGAGAGGTCAGCGAGCCAGACCTATTTGCTGTGTGACACTGTGCATGTCATACACTGTTTTTGGGTTTCCACTTACTGCCATATTGATAACATCAAATATTTGGATCCATTATGTCTGGAATTCTTCCTAAGACCAAAATTCTATGTGTGAACAAGATCTGTGAGCTTCAGTGAACACTTAGGGAAGCTGAAGTATGCCCAGCATGGATTCCTCTCATCTCTGTGACCCTGTGAGATTTTAAGAGCTTTGTTTGAGTCCCAGGTTCTGAGGTTCCCCTTTTCCAGAGGGCCCAGCCTCCCCATCCAGCTGCCTAGGAACTGGTAGCTACTGAGAAAAGCTCACTATCTCAGGCGCCCTCGGGGGTCACTCATTCATAGGGATCTTGACCTCAGCTCACCGGAGAGCACTGTGAAGACCTCTGACAGGTTTTCAGGGCTTTGAAAGCAGTTTTATTCAGGGTTTCCTGTTGTTTAGGGGGACTGGTACCACTCAGAAGAGGCAGAAACCCAAGCCCCTCACACAGCATTCCACAAATGCAGTGAGGCCACAGCAGATGGTCTGTATAATGGGCTCTGTTTATATGCAAGATGCATCTGCTTTTATGCAGAAAAGATGGAGAACAGCTCTCTTTCTAGCTAGACTTTCTTTTCTTTTCAAGCAAAACTTACATTTAAATTTTTATGGAGTACACACTGAGAATATCCAAACTGGAATTAATCTTTGTGGGCATTTATAGCCACTTTATAGCTGGAGACAAGAACATTTGAATTTATTTCAGTGGGACAGCTATTGGAGGTGTGCTGTGGATAGAGCACTGAGCTAAAGACCACAGAGCACCTAAAGGGACTTAACTGTAGCCGCTTATGCCTATCACCCCGATAGGCTCTGGGAGGCAAGGAGGGAGAGGGTAAAGGTCCACCTAGAAGGTACTCTAGGTGCTACAAGGCCACCCAGCAGAATGGCTACATCCAAGAGAGTTCATTCTAAGTGTCTGGAAAGAAGGCAGAGCAATTAGGATTCCTGTATGTGGTTGATGAGCTCGTAGATGTCACATCCGCTTCTGAAAGATATCAGTATGTGTCTTCCACAGCCCAGCAAATCCAATCCCCAGAGACCTGACACTCAGCAACAAGATGCGTACATTTCACAAGCACATACACAGCAACAAAAAATATTCTTGCCGAGGAGAAAGACACCCACACCCCTGCATCTCAAAGGCGATGCAAGAAATGCTAAAGCGCCAGGCACAGTGACACAGGCCTCTAACTCCAGCCCCTAGAAGGATGAGGCAGGGGGATCACTGTGAATTTGAGGCTAGCCTCACTACTTGGTGAGTTCAGAGCCAACCTGCACTATTTAATGGGACCATCTCAAAGAAAGAAAGAAAGAAAGAAAGAAAGAAAGAAAGAAAGAAAGAAAGAAAGACAGAAAGAGTAAAATATGCTCTAAATGACAATGACAGAGATTTTATTTTGCCTTTTAATAATTACTCTCCAAATATCCAATAAACAAAAGATTGTATTTCTCAGGCTCCTTTGGAGCAAATAACCATGTGGCTAAATTCTAACCAATGATCTATGAGGGAACGTGTTATGGAGATTTCTAGGAAATCTCTCTGAAGAACACAAGCGAACTCCCTTTTTCTGCTGCTTGGAATAAGACATAGTGGCTACAGCTTTAGTAGCTATTCTGAGCTATCTTGTCACCTTAAGAATGAGCCACGATCTCAAATGGAACAAAAGAATGAAGAGAAGGAGAGATGAACCCCCCTGACTCTTGGGCATCAGAGAAGCCTGAGAAGACATGGTGGATATGAAGAGCTCCCTGTGAACTAGGCAGGGAAGAGGTAGGAAGGGGACTCCCAGCATCAGGTTGTGCAGGGAGCACAGATCAGTACTGGAAAAGTAATGTGGGCATGGAATCTCAATGCCACCCTAAGCAAATCCTTTCTAAAGACAAAATTGCTTTGTCTGCCTATAAGATAGAGGTGACGCTCTCCTCTGCCTTGCTGGACGGGTGAGGGTGAGGGTGAGGAGAGTTAATACTGCTCAGCACACAGTCCAGTGATTGGTAGCTGGGTGTGCACCTATAAAGTGGAGGCACACTATCCTGCTTCCCAGGGTGTCCCATGTGTGACAGCTGTGGTGGATTGATAATTCGTGGTCAGCTTGTAACACCCAGAAGAACTGAACAGCATGTGCTGGCTGTGAAGGGCCCACTTGAGGATTGTTGCCAACAACAAAGAAAGAAAAACTGGAGGGGAAGAAGGGCTGCTTAAGATAATTTATGATCCTATAAATTATGCGTCCTATATTAAATTATTCTCCCTGTAAGCCCTGACTACAACAATAGCCATGGAGTCTACCACCAATATTCAACACATCTTCTCAAATGCCCCATCTTGTGTCACTCCGTGGGCCAGGAGGTCACTAACTCACTGGCTCTTCTCTTATCTTAGTCACTATCCTGTCCTTTGAACAGAATGCCCAACACCCAAAATGTAAGAAAAGAAGCTTATTGGGCTCAGTTTCTAGTGGACTCAGTCCATGGTGTGCTTGCTCAAAAGCAGAAACAGCGTGACAGCAGGGCATGGTGATGGACAGCTGCTCAGCTTGTGGCATCCAGGCAGAAGAGGCTAGGGAGGAGCTAGAACAAGAAGACCCCTGTCAAGCTAGGCATGGCAGCATATGCCTATATATCCTAGCATTCCAAAGGCTGAGGGAGGAGGACTGCTTTGAGTTCAAGGCCAGCCTGAACATCATAGGAAGACCCTGTCTCAAAACAGCAACAGCAGAAATGGAGAAACACATCCTTTTATGCCAAGCCCTTAGTGACCACCTCCACACCTCCCCACCTCCAAACAGCACACTCAGTGTTAAACTCATCAATGGACAAATCTACCAATGAATATAGCACCCCATAATTCAACCACCTTCCCAAAATATCCACTCTGAATGCATGAGCCTATGAGAGGACATTTTAGGTTTCAACTAGAATATGTTTGCTCTCAAATTGCTCATGGCCTAAAGGAAAGTAAATGAGTAAGTGCAATACATAGCATCACGTTGGACTATCTGACTTTAGCCCATGAACCCAACTAATGAAGAAAAGTAATGACTGCCTCAGTATGTGGACATAGCCCTGGCTGTGCAGGCCCATCATTGCAAGACAGCTTCAGTCTCCCTCAAGTTGGGCTCTTCCTACCTCTCTAGGTGGCAACTCCAGGTTGGTATCTTGTGGGAGCCTCTGTAGCAGGTCAGCCCTCATCCACGGGGTGTCTATCACATTTGTTGCTCTTCACATGGATTACTGCCAAGATTTCCCTTCCTCCAGCAACCTGATCCTCTTTCTCAATCCCTATGGACCTTGTGGAAACACATATGGCCTGTTTTGTAGCATCTGCCTCTGAGAAGGACATGGTTCTCCCCACAATCTGCTTGACTCTGGGGTCTCTTTAAGCTCATGGTTGTGCTGAGAGGTCCAGGTTCCCCTCCACCTTTCCTTGCCATTTCTCTGGCTTCCCTTCAACCTGACCTCCACTGCCTAGAAGGTGGTGTTGACCTTGACCTTGATCTTCCCTGCACATTGCCTATGGGCCATCCTATCAGCACATCAAACCACTTTTGGTTCCCAGAATATCTCAAATTGCCAAGCCAGGAAGAGCCCAGCTTTTCTTTCTCTGTGGTACTATAAATGGGCTTCAGCCTTCAGACAAGAATCCATAATGACAGAAATGATCATCTGTCATCCCAGTACTTGGGAGACAGAGACAGGAGGATTACTTTAACTTGACAACTAGTCTGGGCTGCATAATGAGTTTAAGGTCAGCTTCAACTACATAGCAAGACTTTGTCTCAAAAAAAAAACAAAGAGAAAGAGAAAAGCTACTATCAAGAATGAGAAGCAACTTCCAAGACGCAGAGGCCCAGGAACCTTTAGAACTGCACCAATGGCTGGTGGGGATGGAAATGATATAGACACGAGGAAAAGCATTCCTCCACCTCAATAAACTGAGATCTACCTTGAATTTAGAAGGCCATTCTTCAGTATGTTTCCAAGAGAGATGGAAACGTAACCCCACAAAAGATGGATCAGAAGGGGTAACAGCTCAACTCCTAATGATGGCCCAGTGTAGCCACTATAGGAAAATGAATGAACAAAGCTGTGAATCTCTACCAGCAAGGACTATAAAACAATAAAGGCAGGGAGGAAGCAAAAACAATCCCAGGCACATCCAGGGATTTGATTTTCGACAAAGGGGCCATAAATGTATGTTGGAGAAAAGACTCTTTAATAGTGTTGGGAAAACAACAATATAGAGCAAGAGTGGTGATATTAAACATCCTTGTCTTGTTTCTAATTTTAGAGTGAAATCTTTCAGTTTTGTCCATTTAGTATGATGTTGGCTATTAGCTTTATCATAGATGACTTTTATCAGACTGAGATAAAGACTATTGATTCTGATTTTCTGTAGGGTTTTTCAATGATGTTTTGGACTTTGTCCAATGCTTTTTTCAAGTCTACTGAGATGATCATGCTTGATTTTTTAATATGGTGTGTTACATGTATTTATTGCATATATTGAATATCCCTGCATCCCTGGAATGAATCCTACTTGGTCATAGCATATAATCTTGATAATTTACTGCACTCTGTTTGCCAGCATCTTATGGAGGATTTTTGCATCTGTGCTCATTAGAGAGATTGATCTATAGTAGCTGTCCTTCTCCTCCTCCTTCTTCTTGTTTTGGTTGGATCCTTCCCTGGTTGTGACATCAGATAAAGTTTGCTTCCAAGAATCAGCTTAGGAATATTGTTTCCCTTTCAGCTTCATTAAAGAGTTTGAGAAGTATTGGTGTTATTTCTTCTCTAAATTTCTTTTATAATTCAGCAGTGAATTTGTTAGAGCCTGGGATTTCTTTTGTCAGTAAGTTTTTAAGATTTTTTTTTTTTGGTCTTTTTGAGACAGGGTCTCATTATGCAGTTTACACTGGCCTTGAGCTCACTTTGTAGACCAGGCTGGCCTCAAACTTGCAACAATCCTTCTGCCACAGCCTCCTGAGTGCTAGGATTACAGTTGTGCACCACCACAACCAGCTTTATCAGTAAATTTTTAATTATGTCTTTAACATCATGGACTGACATTGACTTATTTAAAATTTTTATATCTTGATTCATCTTGGTAACTCAGATGTATCTAGCATCTGTCCATTTCTTTTGTGTTTTACATTTCAACAGAATACAGCTTCTCAAAGTAGGTACAGATGATCTTCTGGATTTCAGCAGGATCTGCTGTGACTTCACCCTTTTCATTCATAGTTGCATGGATTTGAGTCTTTCCTTTTTTCACAAGGTTGGAGAATGGTTTTTCAATTTTATTTAATCTTCCGAAGAACCAACTCAATAACATATCGATTCTTTGTATTATTTTCTTAGACTCAACTGAATTTATTTTTGCTCTGATCTTTATCATTTTCTCTGTTGCGTGAGCTTTCAGCTTGCCTTGCTCTTTTTTTCTAGAAGTTTTAGGTTCAACACTCGATTGTTTATTTGTACTGATTCTTTTTTTGTTTTGTTTTAAGACAGTATCTCAATCTGTAGCTCAGGCTGGCCTTGAATTCACTAAGGAGCCCAGGATGGCCTCAAATTTGCAGTGATCCTCCTGCCTCAGCCTCCCAAGGGCTAGGACTACAGGTGTGTGGCACCATGATCCAACTGTTTTTCTGACATGATAATTCACTGCTATAAAACTCTCTCATAGGACTTCTTTCGTTGTGTCCCTTAAGTTCCAGTATGTTGTACTAGCATTATTATTAAATTTAGAAACTCTAATTTCTTCTTTCACTTCATGCATGATCCATTCGTTGTTCAGGGAGTGTTATCTAATTTTCATTTGTTCATGTTCTTGTGGCTTCTTTTGTCACTGATTTCCACTTTCATTTCACTATAGTCTGATAAAATACATGGGATAATTTCAGTTCCTTTGTGTTCACTTAAGTATGTTCTGTAAGCTAGTATGTCATCTGTTTTGAAGAATGTACCCTGTGCAGCTGAAAAAAATGTATATCCTAATGTTGTGATATGAAACACTCTATAGATATCTACTAAGTCCATTTGCTCAAAGGTTTACTTTCTGAATTTTTTGTTGATTTTGTTTTGGTCTTGTTGATTCATCTATTTGTGACAGTGGTGTATTGAAGCCCATCATTATAACTGTTAGTGCTTAGTTGATTGCTCATGTCTGTTAATATTTATTTGTTATAGTTGGATATGCTGGTATTTGGTGCATTTATATTTATGATTGTTATCTCTTCCTCTTTGATTGCTCCCTTTACAAGGATATAATGACCTTCTTTGTTTTTCTGAATCAATCTTGGCTTGAGATTCACTTCTGCATATAGCATAGCTACCCCTGTTTTCTTCCAAGTTTCTGTCACATGAGATATTGTTTTCCATCCTTTGATTTTCAGTCTATTATTTTTTTTAATTAAATATGTTCTTTGTATGAAGGATATTGTTGGATCTTGCTTCTTGGTCCATTTTGCCAGTCTCTTTCTTTCTTTTTTTTTGTGGGACCGGGGTTCAAACTCACGACCTTGCACCTGCCCAGGCAGACACTTGTGCCTCAGAGTTATCTCCCCAGCCCCTGTTTCTTTTGACTGATGAATTGAGACCATCAGCATTGATGATTATAGCTTTCCTGGGTGTCTGCCGAAGATGGTGGAGGGACAGGTCCTGGTGCTGGATGGCTGAGGCCATCTCCTGGTCTGGCTATTGTGGCCAAGCAGGTACTGATAGGCTGCAAGGTGGTGGTTGTGCAGAGGGTATCAACATTTCTGGCAACTTCTACAGAAATAAGTTGAAGTATTTGGCCTTCCTCCACAATTGGACGAATACCAACCCATCTTGTGGCCCCTACCACTTCTGGGCCCCTAGCCGCATCTTCTGGCAGATTGAGTGAGGGATGCTGCCCCACAAGACCAAGCAAGACTAGCCTTCCCTGGACCACCTCAAGGTGTTTGATGGGATCCTACCACCTTATGACAAGAAAAAGCGGATGGTGGTTCCTGCTGCCCTCAAGGTTGTGCACCTGAAGCCAATGTGGAAGTTTGCCTACTTGGGCCACCTGGCTCATCAGGTTGACTGGAAGTACAAGGCAGTGACAGCCACCCTAGAGGAGGAGGGGAAGGAGAAGGCCAAGATCTATTACAGGAAGAAGAAGCAGATTATGAAGTTACAGAAACAGGCTGAGGGGGCTGAGGAGATAGCTCTATGGCACAAGTGCCTGACTGGCAAGTGCAAGGTTGTGAGTTTGAATACCAGTCCCGCAAAAAAATAAATAAATAAATAAATAAAAAAGAAACAGGCTGAGAAGAACATGGAGAAGAAAATCAGCAAGTTCACAGAGGTCCTCAAGACCCACAGACTTCTGGTCTGAGCCCAGTAAAGACTGTTTCTGCCTAAAAAAAAATAAATAAACAAAATAATCAACATAAAATTGATGATTATAACTGATATATATTGACATATCCTTGTCATGTTATTTTTCTGTTATTGATTCCCTTTTTTCTCCCTCTATTTAATTACATGCTTGTCTGGAGGATTCATTATGGATTATGGAGTTGTAGTCCTTATTATCTCTTTCTAGAGTGTCCTTCAGAATATTTTTTAGTGCTGATTTGGCAGATCTGAATTTTGTCAGGTGTTCTTTGTCATGGAAATATCTTAATTCTCCATCAATTTGGAAAAGCAGTTTAGAGGGGCTAGAGGTTGTTTTCTTTCAGGGCTTGAAATAATTCTTGCCAAGCTCTTGTTGGTTTGCGGGTTTGTGTTAAGAAGTCTGCTGTGGTTTGATGGGCT
>PVKN010014682.1:0-18997 GCA_004027915.1 Capromys pilorides | reverse complement strand
GACTTTTACATGTCATGTGTCTATATATCCTGATTTAACTTGATAAGCTTATAGATGGCAATTATTATTAGCAAAATGTATTTATTAATTTGTGCCTTATTATTGCTCCATGCAGCTGGGAGATTTTCTTTTTCAATAAGTTTGTTATGTCCAACATCTGGTAAATGTTTATTTCCTGACAAGCTATTAAGTTAATTCTGCCTCAGCACTTGCACTCAAAATGGAGCAAACTGCTGCTTTACAAAATGTAGCACAGCCTGAAAGCTAATTCTACACAGCAGAGAATAACTCACAACCAGGCGCACCCTGCTTGGCACTCATGGCTAAAAGTCACAGTGTGATATTTGATAAATGTGTGCAATGTATAATTATCAAATCAAAATAGCTAATGTTTCCAGTTCCTTATCAACACTCTGTCTGGAGCCTTATCATATATTTTATGATTAAGTAGAAGACTCACTTTTCCATATCAGGGAAAATGTAAAGTGCGGTAATAATGCTACATCTCTGAAGATAAGCTACAAGTCAGAAAGGTAGACATTATTCTCCTTTTACAAGGCACAGTCTGAAGCCTGAAGAGGAAGGGAAGAAATTAGAGTTTGCAGAGATGCACTGCAAGGAGCATCTTTAACTCTCCTTACCATGTTTAATAAAGTGGGGATACTGTCAGCCTTTACATGAGATTTTAGTTTTCTCAATCCAAACTTTGACTGTTTGACTTGCTGTTAGTCCCTAAAAATTAAACTCTGATTCGTTTGTTGCCTTTGGAGGATGTGTGCCAGGGAAAATGCTTCCTGACAGGTTTCTCACTCTGTCTTCTAACATTTATTTGGAAAAATGGTATTTTTCTACTGGACTCACTTTTTCTTTAAGCAGGAGCTTTGATGTGAGGCGCTGACATTGCCCCTAAAGTGGCAGTGGAGAGGAAGCTTACTGCACACTGAGGACCAACTCAACCTGATGTCAGGTTATTGTTCCTAACAACTAACGCCTTCCCTCCTCGAACAGAAGCCATTGTCTCAAATATGGAGACAGGCATTCTCCACGTGGCTGAAAGGAGAGCAATGATTAATTTATATTCTGAAGGACTCTTCCTGAAGACCCCAGAAAAGTGTACCACAAGAACAGCAATAGCTCCAAACATCCCCTTTCTCAACACTAAAGGCATAACTTAGGATGGACGTATGCCCATCTTTAGCCAGAATGGCCCTGGGTTATACCTATTATATTTTATTTTCTTAGTAGAATATTGCCCAGAAAATAAGCATATACTTAATTAAGTTAATACATTCTTCTACAAACTGTTTTAAAATAAAGGCAACTCCGTTTCTTAGATGCTTTAAATGAAACCAAGTCACTTGACAAATGATAGTACCCTTTGGGTCAGACATTATAGATAACCACAGGCAGAGCCAGGTGACACCTTTTGTAGGCTATTGATTAAAATGAGCTGATATCCATCTTTCCCCACATAGAATAATCCGCTGGCATTACAGAAATGATGGCAATCTTTCAGAGAAGGTTAATCAGATACATGAGAAATTATATCTTCTCCTTGATAAAGTACAAGTCACTCAAAGATCAATCACAGACCCCAGTTGCCCACACCATTGTCCCTCAGGATGCAGAATTCAGGGAAGGGGGATGCTGGTTTGTCAAAGGCCTAGCACAAAGCAAAACACAATGCAGCTCCAACCATTCTGCCTGCTGAGAACTCTGCCTTGTGAATTTCGTAATGCATGCAAAATAGTAACGATAGAAATATAAGAAGTAAATGTAAGGCGATAGTTTACTTTTTCTGAGAAGGTGATGGCTAGTATCTCAGACTTTGGTGCTGTTAACTGCTGGATTTTGGCATATATTTAGAGATCCACATTAAGGTACAAAGTGAAGCACTTTGATCTATTGTTCTTAAGTAAAAACAAAATGAAAAACAAAACAACACAAAGGTAGTGGATGCAAAAATGAACAAATCACAATAAATATGATTCTCACTTAAACATCAGGGTTGTTAAGTGATTTACATGCAAAAGTTTTAAGTATAGGTAAAAGTTCTCACAAAGGAAGAAGCATAAACTTCTACAGGTTAACTTATCCCAGGTAACAGAGCTGCTAAGAGTGATGGACGTTGGTATATGAAGATGACCTAGTCAGAGATGACCACAGTAGCAAAGGACAAACAACCTCCTGGACCCTTCAACTGTTAGTAAGTAAAAACATGATTGTGTTTTCTTCCGAACCATCCAGGGACTTGAGAGTGGTTTTTGCTGACTCTTCACTCGGGCCTAAAGTGCCCAATACACAGCTGCAGGTAGAGCAAAGCTTGAGGGTTCCTCCAAAGCTGAGGGTCAGGATTACGATAATGATGGATTGAACCTTAGCCCGCTACGCACCCCATCACACTGGCCTCCAACCCTCTGGGTCAGAAAGCGCCTCTCCAGGTACCACTCAAGCCAGAGCCCTTTCCTTATCCTCTTTTGCTTTTTACTTAAAGCTTCTGCCTATAAATCCATCATTCACACTGTCACTTTCATGCTAATTTCAGTTTTTACTAAGTCCAGGTCCCCCACTAGCCCTGTGACAGAACCTTTGACCATGCTTGTCAGATGCCATATAACCACAATACATGGAGGACCTTCTTTTCTCTGGCATGCTACTGATTCATTGCTCAGTACTTAGTTTAACAACCAGAAGTGAGTCCCTCTGGAAAACAATGTGGTAGAATATAGGGGACACAGCTGTCCTTTTGCCTGGGTATAGTATTTTGTACTTGAAGTTTCATCTGCAAAAAGTGGAGCTGGAAGAGATAACTGTATCTTGAGGGAATCTTCTACCTGAGACAACTAATGAATTAACTTGAGAATAAGATGATTCCCTATACACTGCAAAAGGAGACTGAATGACATGGTCTTGTTCAGCCAATTTTTTTTTTTAAGAAATAGTTACAAAGTCCTTGATATGTGCAGGACGTGTGCTAAATAATGTGGATACAAGGTAAAAGTTTTGATCTTCTTGAAGGTTACAGGAATTGCAAAGATTAGGAAATTAATTAATGACCTTAATTTCTGAAACTAAAATGTCAAGTAAGCAACAACAAAACTAAGTTTAGAATATAAAAATGCTATGAGCTGGGTATGGTGGTGCATGCCTGTCACCCTGCAGTTGAGAGCCTGAGACAGGAAGACTGCTGCAGATTCAAGTCCTGCTCAGGCTGCACAATAAGTACAAAGGCCAGCCTGGGCTATATGCAGAGACCCTGTCTCAAAAGAAGAAAAGAAAAAAAAAAAGGGGTTATTTGTTTATTTTTATCTATTTAGTACAGGGGCTACAGGATCTCACTGTGTAGATCAAACTCATAGTGATCCTCCTGTTTTCAGCCTCCCAAGCACTGGGGTTACAGGCTCATGCCACTATACCCAGTCTCAGTTGCTATCTCAGTGTGCCCAGGGGGAGGAGCCAGCATGGCAAGCTGGGGATCAAATCCTGGTCTCTACACTTGCCTAAGCAGGTGCTACAGTCTCCTGAGCTATCTGGCCAACCCAGAGTTATCATTTTAAATACTCAAATATGGTGAAAAAAAGTGTTATGAGAGAAATAGATACTTCTGTTGCACAGTGTAACAGACTGAATATTTGGGCCTTGCTGTGTGAAGCAGGGCTTGGGAGAGTAACAAGGTCCTGAGAGTGGAGTCTCATGAAGGGCATTGGGGTCCCTCCCAGAGCATGCCCAGAGGCTCTCTAGTCCTCTCCTCTGAGAGAGTGCACAGTGAGAAACAACTGTGTGCAAACCAGGAAGCGGGTCCTCTCTGCACAGTAGGTCTGTCCAGGACTTGACCTTAGACTTTCCAGGATCTAGAATGGCAAGAAATAAATCTCTGTTGTCTCAGATACGTAAAAGGCAATCCTTTGTACAAAGTGACAAAGAGCTTGGCTGAATTGCATTTGTTTCCTAACGTTTTTGGGGTGAGAAAAATTTCATTAGATAGATTAGATTTTTGTTAGGAATATTTCTTTTACTGTTTCTTTTTCTTTTTTTTTTTTCCATTTGTGTGTTTGGTATAGGGTCTCACAATGCAGCTTGGACTCACTGTGACCCTCCTGTTTTTCAGCTTCCCCAGCACTGGGATTACCAGGTGTGCTCCACCACACCCAGGCTCCCATCCAACTTTTTGACCATGAGAATAGCCTGGGTGCAAATTCTTTCTGCAGTGAAGGGCAAGGATTTTCCTCCTGATTTTATAGGAGATTTCATAGGAGGGGACTGCAGATTCATTTGCAGGTAATGTGTGTTATTCTCCAGGGAGAATGGTTCTGAAGCAACTCAAGGATCCTTGCTGGCTTCTTGCCTTCACTTCCTTGCCTTCAAAAAGACAAGCAGCCTCCACCTGAAGCCATGTTTTGAGAAAAACTTTGGAGAGCACAACTTCTGCCCTGAAAATTTTAAGGGAACAAGACTTCCACCTTAACACTCACGGAAGGATTTCTTTGTGAAACCAGAGACCTATTTGTAGAGTATAGGCTGAGGTAGGCCCGGCAGTTCTCTGTGGATGAGCTTGAGGCTCTGGATGGATGAGCTCTGAGTACTCAGAGGACAAGATGGAAGGACCGACTGCTTGCTGAGCAAGGGCACTTATGGGCAGACTGTTTGACGGAACTGCTCACTGTACCTAAATTATAATTCTTTTTCTTCTGTAATCATAACCTGAATTTATGTAAAGTAAATGATTATGTAATGTAAGTCTCTCGCATATGGAAGATGTCATCTTTTTTTGGTGGGGTAGCCTGGATTATGGAACCTCTGCAGGAGGAGACTATTGTTGAGTGACAAACACTTGTGTAATTAAAATGCTTCCATACATAACTGGGACAAAGTGTTTCTTTACCAAATCACAGAAGTTTAAAAGCAGAACAGGCCTTACTGCTATTAAAGGTTCCTCTTTTCATGAGTGAGAAAAATGGGGGCTGGGAATAATGACCTGCTCACAGAGCAGAACCCGGAGAACAGAACCTCAAGGCTCTCCTTCCCCTCCACTAGAATCTGCTTCACATTCAAGTTTTAGAAAAAGTCATGTTGTCTCAAGTTTGCTTCTGCTACAGCCCTTATAATTCAGCATTGTGTCTTCTGTTGTATTATTTGTCTCTCTTTGTTTCGAGCTAAAGAGGAACTGTGTGCTCCTCCAGGTGGCAGGGAGTCTGCAAAAGTAAGTCAGCCTTGAGGAAGCACTGTGCATCTGTAATCCATGGCTTCCTCTTTGTGCAAGGGCTTTTCCAACACAGGCTGCGTACTTCTTATACTTCAGCTTGCAGATGACACCCCAGTTTTCTGGAGCCGAAGTTTATCCCCGACCTTGTCATTCTAACACATTAGTCAAATCAATTAGAAATATTCATAAGCATGAGAACATGGGCTCCTGGGTTTATTTGTGACCAGTATTTTCAGGTCATTCTTTCACACACTCCCCATTTCTTTGGCAGCTGACAGGAATCCCCAGTCAGCAGCTGGAGAATGCAGTCTTTTTAAAGACAGGACTAATTTGTTTCCTGGTGAGAGGTGACAACCTGCTTCAATTTGCTTCCGATTTCTCAACGATAATGACTTGTGTTTTCTTGTCCCAATTAACCACTGACTGCTCCTGAGAAGACCATGTCCACTTTGATAACTGAGTCTTTCCTCCACTGATAACCTCTTGGTTCAGCTATGGGAGTGAAATGCAGATTCAGGAAGAATCGTGTACAGAATCATAAATAGAAAGCCTGGAAATACTCTCATCTCCAGCCCTCCCTCTTCCCATAACCCTATCACACTCAATTTACATCTACTTAATAATTTAATAATTGGAAGTAGTCAAAGGCCAGCCATTTGCACAGAGCAATGAGACTAGCTTAATGCCCACATCAATGCTTACAGAGGACCAGGGAGTACCATAAAAGTATGATTTAGAGATATGAGGCAATACAGAATAAAGAGTTTGGGGGTCAATTCATGCCAGTCTAAAGGTATTCCAATGCAAAAGTTTTCAACACCTAGACAGCTAAATAGAACAAATGTCTGGATTTTAGCGAGATTTACCATGAAAATCAAGAGTTTATAACCCCTGGTCTACAGCTGACACTTAATGATGCCTAGTAGGTATGGGAAACAAGAAAAAAAAGAAAAGAAAATTATTGACCCGGTGCTCCAGTGCTCTCCTTTGTCCTGCAAGCATGAAGGAAGTACACCTGTTGGGCCAACCCTTCTCCCTTCTTTTAGTTTTATATAAGAGAGACCTGGTGTTATACAGTAGAACAAGTCTTTGGGTTCAGTATTAGGAGCCCGCTGGTGCCATGTGACTGAACCACCAGCTTCTCTTTCAGTTGTATCAGCAACAAAGCTGACCTGGGACTGACATCTGTGGTCTCACCCCTCAGCTGGTTCACATGGGACAGGGTGCAGGGCATATGCCTTAACATATACCCAAATCGGGCCTATCAGATCATTCAGCAGATTAAAGTGCCTGCTTAGGCAGATGCAAGGACTTGGGTTCGATTCCCTGGTGTGCAGTGCTGGCCCTGCCCCTGGGGTGCGCTGAAATAGGGATTGAGACTGGGCATAGTAGAGTACCTGTAATCCCAGTGCTTGGGAAGCTGAACAAAGGAGGATCACTACAAGTCTGATCTGGGTAGTGAGACCCTGTACTAAATTACTAAATACATTTAAAAAATAGATATACTCAAATTGAAAAAGGATCTTTTTGTGGGCATACTATTTTTTAAAAATTAATTAATTAATCATCAGTTATTTGGTACAGAGTCTCACTATGCAGCTTGGACTCATAGTGATCCTCCTGTCTCAGGCTCCCTAGAACTGGAATTATAGGCATACATCATCACACCTGGTTTTGGTGGCCTGCACAGTGCTTCCACGGTTCCAGGGTGGCATGGCATGCACAGTGGGGATCAAACTCAGGTCCTCATGTTTGCCAGGCAGATGCTTAGATCACCGAGCTATCTCCCCAGTCCCTGAAGGATACTATTTTAAGAATATCTTACTTCAGGTTATATTATTCAAAATTAATAGAATAACCTCTTCAAGCCACTCTCCATTGTTGATCATGGATTAGTTCATGTGGGGGGAATTAAAAGAAAACAAAACTAAGATATACAATAAGAAAAAATCAAGTTAATGTTATAGATTTCAACTTTGGGGTAACATTTTTGTGTTTTGTGTTTTTTTTTTTTTCTGTTTTGATAGGGTCTCACTATTTAGTCCAGACTAGCCTTGAACTGACTTTGCAATCCTGGTTGGCCTCTATCCCATGGTGATCCTCCTGCCTCAGCCTCCTTAATGCTGAGATTGCAGGTATGTGTCGTTACGTTGACCAGGGTATGGTTTTGGCAAAAAACAAAACAAGCAAATTGGGGCATAAATAAATAACTTTTTAAAAGCATCAAATCATAGAGTGATAACATTTCAGAGCTAGCAGGGACATACGGATCAGTGTTTCTTCAGGGTCAGCCCTGATAATGCTAAAATAAGTAGAAATTATGTACATGTCATGTCAGATGTCAGTACATGCCAGATGCATAAATTCTTTTGGTATTATTTCCCCAAAATGGATGTCCAATCTAGAAATGAATGTCATCAATAATAGAAAAATCATTAGCTTTGTTTTTTTAAAATGTCTTCACTATTCAGAACCTTTTTCCATTTATTGGACATAAACCATGTTCTGGCACCACCAGTTAGCACCTACTTCTACTTCTGCCCTCTGACGTCACCTGGAGTTTTCTAGTTCTTTGAATGTTTAAATGGAATGAACATCCCTCCTCTTCTACCCTCTGAAGCCTCTTCTTTGGCTTAAGCCGTCTGTTTGTATACTATCTTCCTATCACCACCACCCCAATTACCACTCTTTAAGCTGATTTCAATTTTAACGCCCATCTGAAGATGAAATGCAACCCCTTCCCAGTTTCACAACCCTCAGTGCCACAGTATATCTTAAGATGCTTTCTTCTCTTATTTGGGATACTTTTTTATGCCCTAGGTTTATTTCACAGTTTTTTGGAAAATACAGCAAACCTCAAAAGCTGACTAATTCTGAATTATGAAGCCAAGTGAAAACCTCTGTGTTTATCACTATGAAATGAATTATCATACACTTGCTTCAACAGCTATCTTTTAAAAGTAGTGTTTTTTTTTTTTTTTTGGTGATACCGGGGATTTAATTTAGGACCCTGCACTTGCCAGGAAAGAGCTTATTGTACTGAGCTATTTCCTCGACTCTAAAAGTAGTTTTGAATATCAATTCTGCCATTTGACTTATTTCTTAGTGATTCATCTGATCATAAAATTAACTCAGTAAGTTTTCAGGAATTTTGTGTGTTTCTAATAAGGAGTTTCAGTAGCAGACATACCAGGAAACAGGGTAATGAAATGCCTATAGGTCTCCCCATCAACACTAATCATTGCTTTGATCTGACCATTTGTGTCTCCTACAAAGTCATATTGAAATTAACCCTCAATGAGACAGTATTAAGGAGTGTGCCTGTGGGAGGCGATAGAGTCATGAATGGGGTATTGGGTATTACAGAATTTGATGAAGCAGTTCACCCTTTTATACTTCTTTTGCCTCTTCTGCAGGATGCAGATATAACGATCATTCCCTTTAGTTCACAGAGTCTGTTTTCATTTCACTAAAAATTCAATAAGAATACTAGCTTCCCTGTTGTCTGTAGTTCCTGGGACATGAGAAATGATAGTTCTGTGGCTTCTCTTCTGAGTGTGTTCTTGTCTTCCCTTTCCAGGGTATTCATCATGAATGTGCTGGGGGCTTTTATGCCTTTGGGCTGCTCCATGAAGCTCTTCTGTTTATAGACTGGGTTCACATTTTTAATTCAGTGAAATTTTACTCACACCTTACTTCCTGCTCAATGATCATCTTTACCACTTAATCACTCTCTTTCTTTTATGTTGCTTCGGTATTTTAAGCACAAATTTATTTCTTTCTCTATCAATTCCCACTCCTGGATGATGAACTTCTAGGCACCAAGCCTTTCGTAGGTATAGGTGGTCTCTAGGAGACTTCTTAAAAATGAAAATTCGTAAGTCCCATCCCTTGACAATCTAGCTCTGTAGGTCGGGGCAGAGTCCAGGAATGTGTGTTCATTTAAGTTCCCTGACCCAGTTCTATTGCCTGTGGTCTATGGCCTGTTTAGGGTTACATCTTTTGTACCTTTATTTCTTCTCTCATACTGGAACTGCATCACAGCATTCCCTTATCGACTATGTTGTCCACTAAATGTCACGTTTTTTGTGTTATAAATAAAGAAATACTAGTGCAATATCACAGTGATTAGATATTTTACCTGTACTGTGGAAAAAGCCATTGGACACAGACATATGACACATCAGAAAAGTACATTCAGCTTCTAATAGTGTACATGGCTTAGAATTTTTGGACACTAATCTTCTAGGTAGAATCCTAGCTTTCCTTGAGTTCATAAGCAATTCTACTTCTTAGAAGTAAGAACAGGGAAAGTTAATAAGCAGACAGATGGCATATTTTCCAGTTTAGAAAAATCTGTGCAGCAGATGTAGCTGATCTTCACTTAATAACGTGTCCTGTACCTTTGCACACTGATTAGACTCCTGCTGGAAGGCCATGTAAAACCTCACTGTTACTCTAATTGTTCTCCTCACGTTTTCTTTCCACAACCAGAAACCTACAGTCAGCTTCACAAATGGATGCATATGAGAGACAAACATTTTAACCTTCTAGAAATGGATCTTGCAAAAGTAAATCAGAAAGGTATGATGGAAATGTTAATTAATTTTCTTTCATCTTGCTGCTCTTGTATGTAACCCAAAGGCCAATAGTGTTTTTGGTGGCTTTCTAAGATCTGATTGCCAGTGATGGCCAGAGAAATTCAACTGTAGTCTGGTGAGGCTGCTCCTTTGGGAGAGTAATGCTCCTTTTGCCTCTGGCACAGAAAACAAATGCTGAGAAGAGGACCTGAGAGTCACTCATGAATTATTCTGACACATCTCATTACTAGTTCAGGATTTGTAAGAGACTAAGCTTTTGTTTTCAGAGTTGAAACCAAGTGGTTGGATCTCTCCCATGCACCCCCTCTCAAATAAAGGAGACAAATCATTTAATACAACCAATACGCTAGCTGCTTTGTAGGCACAGAGCATGTACACATGAAAACAGTCTATATGATAAAGCATCATTCCCAAGCTACAAGAAGTTCAGCGACTTAGAGGATAGAATGCCTAATTTTGCTTTCTTCTTTATTTATTATATGATTAGACATTTAAAATCCATTTCAGCTTAGGAAATTATGGCCAAGAAAGAAAGCTATAATTTGAAAACAAACTATGTTGAGCTTTAAACATTTAATGAACTGGAAAGCTCAACATAAACTATTTTTTTTCCTTCAGTAGGGAAATAGCTCCATGGCAAGATGACAGATGTAAGATGACAGATGTAACCTAAAAAGATGTGCATGTGTGAGAGATGGATTTTTATTTATGCAGTTAAAAATATATAACTTTAATAATGCTGAGGATGTGTGCAGAAGTGGTAGCAGAGGTAGGTCAGAGATCTATGCTTTTTAATATCAACTTCCTCTTGAGTAAGGATTTTATCACATTAATAGCTAAATCATACTGATTGTAAAACAGCTGAAATGAGGCAATTAGTATGGACTGTGACAGCCATGAAGAATGAAACATGTGAGGTTTTCAGTGCAAGCCAGATGGATATCTTCAATATACTTCTTATTATCTGTTTGTGGTAATAAGTTCAATTAAACTGAATCAGTACAACACAAGTGTCTTTGAATGGCCGGAAAAGAAATTAATTATGTGCTTCACATTTAATGATGCTAAAGTCATCTTCTGTTTGCCTTTTCTTGTGTGTTTTGTTTATTGAAACTGGTAAGTATTTATTAGGAGAAAACCGTTATCTCATCCTACAATAGAGTTTTTACTGTAAAAGAAAATATTGGGATGGACCAAAAATCATTAGTGCAAAGGTTGTGTCTATTTGTCTATTGTACAATATCCATCAGAGCACAATACTTGGAATTCTTTTTATTTTTAGAATAAAAATGCAATAAAAATGATACAAAATTTCAAATCAAGATGATAAGAAATTAACAATAGTTATTATATTGCATGTTGTTATCTTTAAGATACTTGCTCAGATCACCAGATATAGGCATGTAACATTAATCAAACAACATTAAGTGCTAACTGTTCCTTTCATTGAACTAATAGAAATTAGTAGTAAAATTATCTTAGCTAGTTTCTTTCACAATATCTATTGCATTTTTGGATGTTATTTACTATTTCAGTCTCTAAAACGAGGGAGACAATGTGATATTTACACATGAGAGTCTGGTTAATTTAATTATGAGTCAGGTCACAAGTTGCATGCATTTACTTACAGAACTATTATCCCCAGCTCTTCTTTTTCAATCTGAGATACATTCTCCCTAATTTGCTAAGTTTCCCAGGCTGGGTTGGAGTTGCTATCTTGTAGCCTTTCAGAGTGCTGGTGTGATAGGTATTCACTACCGTGCCTGGGAAGGTTTGCTTTTTGATATGCTATGTAGCTAAAACCACCATAAAAATTTACCAATACTGGGTTGGGAGATGGCTCAGTGGCCTAAATGCCTGCCTGACAAGCACAAGGACCCAGGTTCAATCTCCAGTACCATATGCCATGCCAGCCTCATACTGATCTGGCCACAAAAACTGGGCATGGTGGTGCACACTTGTAATCCCAGCACTGAAAAGGCTGAGACAGGAGGATTACTATGAATCTGAGCTGTGTAGCAGCTCAAATACCAAATACCAAATACCAAATAAATAAATCTTCATAAAAATTGCCAATACACATATTCACATTTCAAGAATCATTAAATTTATTTATTTATTTATTTATTTATTTATGGCCAATCCTGGTGGTAGGGCTGGCATGGCATGTGGTGCCAGGGACGACCTGTAGTCCTTGTATTTGCCTAAGCTTGTCTAAGCAGGTACTTTAGACCACAGAGCAATCTTGCTGGCCCAAGAATTATCAGTTTTAAGCATATTATCCCATACTTTCAGTCTTTTACACCTATGAATATATATTTAAAAATTTATGCACATAAACTCATTCTAGGCCCCTTTCCCTATGAATTTGTTCTTATGTTGCATATGTATTGTTGTGTTTAAAAATTAGATAGCATTATTTTACATTATGAATTTTACATTTATCCATATTACATACAGTAAATAACACAGTGTGTATTGCTTTTTAATTTATATGTGTGTGCTGTTGTATATTTCATTATAAGTGACAACACAATGAACATCTTTGAAAGTCTATCAAGTCTATCATGTAGCATGTGTGATGTTTTATAAGGCAAATGCCCAGAAGTGGAGTTGCTTGCCCATGCAGATTGCACATTTTCAATTTTACTTGCCCTCCATAATTCTCAGTTCCAATTTGCATTTGTACTGTTAGTGTGTGAGTAGCATTTTTATCAAATTCTTACAAAAAATACCACTGATATTCTTTTTTTGGGGGGGGTCAATTCTATATGTAAATGAGTTGTATCATCCTGGTGCTTAAATTGCACATATTAGTAGTAAGGCTGATATTTCTTCACAAGCCTGTTGGTTCAATGTGTCATATACCAATGCTAGGACATGAAGCCACCTTCAACACAGATCCTTTCCTATGAAAGAACAGAGTTGACATAGATAAACACACGTTAAAGAAGTATGTCTTCTTTCTCACCAACAATGGGAGAGTAATGTGCAAGATGGAGTCTGGTTATGCAATCTTCATAAACTCAGCATTACAAAGGAAAGGAGCTCTTTTATAAGAGACTTCGAATAAGGTGAATCGTTCTATCCTTGACTGATAGTGCTAAGTCCATACAACTCTCACCAGTGCCTACAAGAATGTCAGGTGAAATGGCTGTGCCCAATTTCATCAGAATTCTAGTTATGGCAAGCTTACAGTAAGGCTCAATTACCCACCATCTGTTTAGGAGTCTCCTCTTCTTGGAGGATGACTCCAGTGTGGCAGATCTCATGAGAAACAGGCTCTACTATTGATGTGTCTTGGCCATTGTCCTTCTGCAGAAGGACCTACCATAATTAGTATTTAGCACTTCTAACAACAAACTTTTCCTTCCTCTTAAACATGACTTCAGTCAGATTTTGTGTTATGCTATCAGAAATATCCTTAATTGTTGCCTATAAATAATTGATTCCAACAGAAGAAATCTAATTAGATCAAAATATTTTCTGTTATAATGATCCAAAGTTAAATGATTTTGTCATGCATTAGCAGCCAAATGTCATTGCTGGTCACTGATTTCTGACTGTTTTCCAGTCAAATCTAGATAAAGCCTTGAATAATTTTATGTAGTATATGTAGATTGTTTCAAATTCATTTCCTATAAATGTCTGCAATTAAAAAATAAAAAAATTCTCATGTCCATCAAGCTATGCATGGAAAAGTTGGTATTCTCAATGCCATGTTTAGTTAACACTGAAAAATAATTCTGTGCAGTGCACGAAAGAGTTTCTAGTGCTGCAGATACTCTTTGGTGCTATTAGCAAAATTTGCTTATGTGAACTGAATGTATGTACTTGAGAGACTCATTTCTTCTAAGCATTAATACATTTTCCATGGTGTGGACAAGTAAAGAATTGTAATGTTAAGTAAACTACAGAGACATTTTTAGTTTGCTGGGCTGGAGAACAAAAACAAAATATAACTTTTTGATAGGAGTATATGGGATTTCACTTAAGTCCTCCACAGGACCCTTTGCTAGCATTTAATATACAAATTAAATTTTTCCTGTTATAAAAGTCATTTGGTATACTGCATAGAAAGTTAAATAAACAGATAAATGAAAACAACTCTTAATACCTAGGTGACAATAGGGGAAATTTTTATGTAAGTTAGTAAAAGCAATATGTCTATGGCCATATCACCCTGAATGTGCCCTATCTCATCTTTTCGAGGAAGCTAAGCTGGATTGGGGCTAGTTAGTGCTTGAATGGGATTAAAGTGTATGCAGCCAGGGAAGGGTGAGGTACCAGTGAAACGGTTTGACTGAATCAAGCTGCTGGCAGTGGGAAGCTCAGGAAGAAAGCCCTGGGTATTCCCTCCACACTGTTTATAGCATCTTTAAGTCTTATATTAAGTTGAATACATTGTTTCAGTCTCTGTCAAGGTATTTTCCTGTTCTCTCTTAGTTAATTATTTGTTGTCTCTTCATTTTCAAGTTCTATGTAATTTTGAAGCCAATTCTTTTGATACTGAGGTGTGGGAGAGGTTCTGTGAGAGAATTTCCTCTCCCAATTCCTGCTTAGTCATCCGACTCATGAGGTGTGAAAATTTCTAGGAGGCCAGAGCAGCATGAGCTGCAATATATTGTGGGTAACCTAGCTAGAACCATATCTTGGACCAAACTTTGAATACTTGAGGAAGAATAAAATTTATCAGAAGAATCAGTATTTTTTCTTTAAAGAACTGAACAGTAAATATTTGAGTGTTTTCAGGAGGAAGCCAGGATGAAGATATTATGTATAGATGTATGTATATATTATATAGTCTATGATAAATACTTTGCTATTGTCATATAAAAGCAATCATGGTCAATATAGAGTATTGCAAAAAAAATGTATATAACAGTAAAAGAAGAACCTGTGCCAATATCTTAATATTAAATGTGCTGAGACATCATGAGATTAATACAAGTGAGCATTGGCTTCTGAAATTACAAGAGTGCTAGAAACAGTGGCCATGAGCTTCTAGACATTTAACAATATGGTGAACTGCTGAAGTGTGTGTGTATATCTATATCTCTCTCTATATACACATATATATATATATATATATATATATATATATATATATATAATATATTTTTTGGTAGACTCTATGTAAGCATCACATAGGTGGGTTCCAATAAAATTTTATTTTAGGGAGTATAAAACGTGGACTTCACAAAATTTTCATGTATCCAAAAATATTTTTGTTGTTTTGATTTTTTTCACAAAAAATTAATAATGACAAAGCCATTCTCAGCTCTTTGGGGTATACAAAAACAAGCAAATGGATAGATAGGCCCAGAAGCCTCCATCCACAAATGTCTAAAAATACAACATTCTCAAACTCTGGTCTGCAGGATTCCCTGGGACATTTACTTAAAGTGAAGGTTTTTTTTTTTTTTTTTTTTTTCTTTTTCTTGGAACATCTTACTTTAGATGTATAGATTTATTGGGATAGGTTCAAAGCCCAGGGTATCTGGTACTACTGAATTATCACTTGCCCGTAAACAAGTACACAGTTTTTAGGTATAGAACAGTGCTTGTCAAAATGGATGGGAAGATTTCAGCCACAGGGTTTCACAAGGTCACTCTGGAGGCGGTTCAGCAAGATACTCGTGATGGTTCCGTACACAGCTTAAAGGCCTGGACTTCACGTAGAGTCGCAGAGGTGGTCACTAGAAGCCAGGGTTGCTATTACCATGAATAGCTTGAGGACCTATGTTCAAGACAAACAAATTGCTCCTCTCTAGGCCTGCTCTTTGAAAGTATCTGTCATATTAATCCTCCATAGCTAACATGCTGTGACATGTGATGCAGCATACTTTAACTCTTGTCACACAGGTAAAAATAAATTAGTAAAGCCAATTATTTCATGTAAATATATTATATATAATATATGTATAACATATTAATATATTTTATTTTATTTTTTTTATTTTTGGACTTCACAATGAGCACAGCACCTTTGCACAGAGCTATACCTGCAACCTTTATTTATTTATTTATTTATTTATTTATTTATTTATTTATTTTGAGACAGGATTTTGCTAACTCAGTAGGTTACCCAGGCTGGGCCTGAGATGGTGATCTTTGTGCCTTGGTTTCTCAGAGCGCCAGGACTCCTGGCCTGCATCACCACACTCGGCACGCTTCATAGTTTTTAATGGTGATAACGGTTGCTAACACACTGTTTTGTGTGTCTTGCTGAAATATTAAGCTTCGGTTAGAATTCAGGGATTTCACTTGAGAGCTGTTCTCATTTCAAGTTAAACAGCAAATGAAATTTCGTATATACTGAATAATAAAATCCCTACAATTTAGAAATTCAGATGATGGGAGGGCAGTCAAGGGCTTTCTGAGCGCTGGTCTGGGTCCTGCAGTTTGGAACCCTGCTCGTGCACCATCTGAATATTTATCTGCTCCACGGTCGATACAGATTTACTTTAATCCTCCTGTGCCTGGAGTCGGGGATCTGTCCCTTCCTCCTTCTCCTGTTTTCTGACTCTGTCTGTCTTTGATGCTCTCTCAACTTCTCTCAAAAACATGACAGCAGGGATGGAAGGAAGAGAACTGGACCTTAAAAGTGTTTAATGATAGAATTATTTTTAGAAGGTTAAAAAATATGTGTTCTGATGTCTGACCTTCCTGGTGTGCTGAGCCCAGACATAGGAGGAGATCAAAATGAACAACAGTACATTTTAAGTTTAGAGAACAACTTCTATAATCAATTAGTCCCTTTGTAGATCTCAAAATTGAATTAAAATACAGCTCTGAGCCATATTCCAGGCTGCTGCATTTGCACCAGGTACGAGGCTCAGGCGTCGTGATGCGCAGTCCAGTACTTGGCAAGGTTCGTGAAGACTCAGCCTGGTTTTTTCTGCCTTTATTGTGCTTTTTGGAGCAGATTTCTCCACTGCATTTCTGTTTCTGTTGGTATCCTTCTCAGGGACCTAGTGCTGTGGCTGTGCCCTCTGCATACACCCTGCTTGTCATTAGCGCTAATGGGGGTCTGAACCAACCACTTGGAGAAAAAATGGTCTCCCAAATCCCTTATAACCTTACTCAAATTACAGAATTGTTAATTTCTGTGAACACACTGACCAGAACAGGATCACAAGGCTCCTATTTTTCTCTCTCCACCCCCAGTCTCACCTGGAGGGACGACAGAAGAATTAGAGCTCTGTGAAAAAGCTGACTACAGCAGCTAAGTATGTGTATCAGCAACTAAGCCCAGGAAGATCTGTTTTGAAGTAGATGACTTCTATGTGGCCACAGGACACCCCGAGCACAACACGCTGTCACTTCAGGGCTGCACCTGCACCCATCTGCCCTTTTCTCACCAGGCTCTGCCTGCTCCAGACCTCCTCCTTTCTCACATCTTTTAGGAAGTTTCAGCTGCTAATGTGTTTGTGTGTGCAAAGCCTATATCCACCACAGACAGGACACTCCAATTCTACCATTAGTCCTTTCTGCAAGTACACTAACGTGCCCCTGCATGCTGCCTTTCCATCTGTACTTCTTCAAATACCACCTTCACCACTTGTTTGCACATCTACTTTTAGCAGTGCACTACACACCTGCCTGTATGCTGACTCACTGCTTTTTCTTTAAGTATAAGTTAAAATATTTTTCAGTGTCATCAGTAGAAAGCTAGTGTTTTCCAAATAGACATTGAAAGAAACAAATTGTTTCTAAAAGAAAAACGTTTAACTGTAAACTGCCTAAACAGTTCTTGCATTATATTTAGGAAATGACTGTTCTCATTTTACTAAAAGGCAAGAAATAAATTACTTAGCTTGCTAAAACAGGTATAAGTTATTATCTCAGCAGAATTTTAACTACACAAAAATAAGGTGACCATACCATATTTCATCACTAGCCTATTTTTAAGCTCTCTGTAGTCATTTAGTACAGAGATAGCAGCAAGACACTGTACAGTTGGCTTGGAAAGATTTGACCTGACGTTGGTGGCATCACTGGGTTATGGGCCAGTAGGGTAACCAAAGTCTTTCATTTTAGACGACTTTATTGAGAGGTGAAGAAAGCAATTCATATAAGAGGCATAATAATCCAATACATGCTCTGTCCTGTTCTTATGTGTGAAAACACTTTGTTTTCACCAATTCAGAAGGTCATACATATAATTTATGCTTAAGTGGTTATAACTTTTACACTCCTGGTCACTGCTGGGTGCAGCCTCTCTCTTTTCCTTGGTAATTACTCTTTTGGAATAGAAACTTCGTAACTGTTCATTTCAATATGATTTAGACTGCGTATATAGCTACTAGTTATATAACAACTGCTAATAATGTATTTTAGGTGTCAGGCACTGAGACAAAATATCCCAGCGCACAGTTCCTAAAGGATTTAGTTCATCATTGCCAGGCTCTCCATGACAGAGAGCCACTGCAGAGCATAAATGGTTTATGGTGGGCAGAAAGTAGCAAAGCAAGCAAGGGGATGGGCACACCTCTTCCTATTCCTTATAGCTTAACCAGGCTACTTAGCGTGGGTAGCATTCACATTCTTACTCGTAGGTACCCCTGCACCTAGCACTGCACCATAAATCATACATTCTAGATCCAGCCATCACTGAGAAAGCACCACCTAAGGCTTTGAGGGGACATTTAGACACAAACCCTAAGAGGCACCATGCCCATCATTTAACGTTCAATACCATAGTTACCAAAAACACACTATAGGTTAGTACAACTATTATCCTCATGTAGGTTAAATCTTATTCCATGTCATGGAGACAGCAAATGGGAGAAATGAGATTCAAATCAGATCTCACTGACTCAAATCCCTGACTTTTTATCACAATTTAAGATAGGTGCCTAGTATCCTATCTCTGAAATTGGCAAGTTACCTGTAAAAATCCACGCTTGATATATGAAGTGTTGGCATTTCTCTTGATTGTAGGCTGCCACTCAGTTTCCTCTGGCAGCTGAGATAACTGTACATTACTGAAGATTACCAGATAGAATTATTTTATAGATACTATCTGACCTTGTTTTCCTTGGCTCTACGAAGCAGAGTGAATACACAGTAATAGACTGATGTTGTTGCTCCAAAAGAATATTTACTAAACTAAAATAGTTGGAGTCTATCTAAATACAGATTTAGCTTTAACTGGTGGAGTTCTAGTTTTTATCTGCACAAGGTATAT
>PVKN010014681.1:0-18992 GCA_004027915.1 Capromys pilorides | reverse complement strand
GTGGTGCCAACCATAACTAGTGATGGAGCCCTGGGTCGGTTCAGTAGAGAAATGGCTGCTGTTTGTCACCTTCTGCTAGGCTGACTGGGACATTCTTATCTTCTCCCAAAGTGAAAACTCCACAGGGGAAAAACCAGAAGAATTTCGTGTTCATCCTGGAGCCCAAGAAGCAGGGCGACCCTCCAGTGGAGTTTGCCACTGACAGAGTGGAGGAGCTCTTTGAGTGGTTCCACAGCATCCGGGAGATCACCTGGAAGATCGACACCAAGGTGAGCGTCTGTCCACCGGGTGCAGGTGCACCTGAGGGCTCTCCTGGGGCTAAGGATGGCCCAGGCAGCAGGAGGGGCTGCACAGAACTCCAGGGGAAGGAGATGTGGACACAGATAGTAGGAGGTACATAGATAGGGGAGGAGGGACACTGAGGGTCCCCGGGAAGCATCAGAAGACCCAGTGGGTGCAGTTACAGTGCGTGTCTGGCCTCCCATGTCTTACCAAGAAGTATTGCTCCCTCACTTGGAATCCTTTCTTGATCCTGACACTTTATAAAGCCCGTGTTCCCCGAGCTTATCTCCCTGGCCCAGAAAGGGGCCTAGGAGCACATGGCAGTGTGGTCCAGTCCTTTCTTCCCCTCTAATGGCAGTGGGCCTTTGGGGGTTTTGTCAAATGGAGTATCAGCATTGGAGTAGTGTGAGGCTCGGGGTCAGAGCAGGTGTGGGTCCAGGTAGGCTGCAGCTGGCATCCTGCCAGGGTTGGATCCAGGGGATAGGGCCCAACCTCCCTAGGCCTCAGTTTCTTCTCTGAGAAACGAGGCAGCAGACACTTAACAGTGAAGATACCTTGAGAAGGTGCATGAAAAGCAATAGGCGTGGTGCCTGATGTGCTGCAGGGGCACAGCCTGTGACAGCCGTTAATCATCCTGTTGCCCTTCTACCAGGGTGACACAGGAAGGCATCTTCATCTTGGAGGGGGAAGGAATCTGTCTCTGTTCTGCCTTATGGCTACAGAACTAGCAAGACACTCTAGTTTCCCATGTATGCACTTGACTCTGAGGCAGATCTAGCCCCAAAGAACTGAGCTGAAAGCTGTTGTGGGACCTTCTGTCCCTGTGACCTCCAGCTGTAGTTGAGTCTCTCCCCTAAGGACCCTGGAGTGGTCACCCACCAGCAATCCAGTTTCCTCTCCCACTGGCGTGCGGAGGGGAGCTCCCATCTTATGTACTTCTTGGTCACCAGGGGTCCCTGGAGTCCCCTGGAGGGAAGCTGCCATCCTTATGAGGTCCTACCGGCAGCCCATCAGATGGAGGCCTGTCATCTTTCCCCATCCCTGGGTGTAGTCAGGGGCCTTACTTGGAGCTCCCCATTCTTCCATGGCTTGTCACACCCTCAAGAGCCCCTGGGCCTTCCATGGCTTGTCACACCATCAAGAGCCCCTGGGCCTTCCATGGCTTGTCACACCATCAAGAGCCCCTGGGCCTGGACCATCAGACTGTAGCCAGCGAGGGTGTGTGTTCCTGCTCTCCCCGAGGGGGCTGTGTCAGCTGCCCACTCGTGCCTCCAATGTAGTGCAGATCTGATGAGGCGTGGGAGGGGCTGCCACTGTCCTGAGCTTCCTTCACAGAATCACCCTCCCCTTCTCCTTTGTGTCTTCATTGCTGTCTGAGCAGCGGCCATATTTCCATGGCACCCTGGGATGCCTGTGACCCTCCTGAGCATGTTCTGAACTTTGAGAGTCTGGGAGCCTCTACCTGGAAATGGAGAAAACCATGGGGGTTGTGAACCTTATTCCCAGACCCTGTCCTCCTGTGAGAATGGGCACAGAGGCTACTGAGGGATGCCCGCTGCATCTGGCACTGTCCACCTCCCTTTGTGGGGAAGGGTTGGCCTGCACTTGGAGGCTTCCTCCCTACCACCTCCCCTCCTGCTGCAGGAGGATTTCTGGAATTTATTTGCAGAACCAGGGACTGAACTCAGGACCTTGCTTTTGCCGGGCAGGCACTTGTGCCCCTGAGCTGTCCCCCTGGCCCATTTCAGGAATTTAGGCAGCTGTTTAAGGCTACTTCTTGCTGCCTCTGCTCTCCATCCCTCCTTAGCTGGTTTTATATTTGCTAAGATGTCAGGCATCTGCATCTGTCGGGCAGGACCCCTTTTAAGATACCATGAGGTCCATGGAGCTGCCAAGTTCCTGCTCTAGGCAGAATCACCCTGGGAGAGGGGTTGGGTGGCGGCTGCAGGAAGACCCCATGCTGTCTCTGGGACCTGTCGCAGGTGAGCCCTCGGCAGGCTGCCAAAGCTCTTTTATTCACAGCTAGCTCCAAAGAGAGGGTCCTTTGTGGCAAGCAGGCCCTTGCATCTCCTTGGAGCTGGCCTTGAACCACAATAAATGGCCTCTTGCTTTGGTCAGCGGTGAGCAAACAAACCATAACATATGGACCTACATGGCCCGAGAGATGGGCAGCCAGCCAGGAGGAAGTCTGAAGGTGTTTGTTGGCAGCAGAACACAAGAACCAACTTTTCATACGGTGTTTTGCGCTGCTGGTTACCAGCTCTCCCTGAGCTGTTCCGACCGCTGGTCCCCGAGGGCCTGCTTAGGCCTCTGCATGTTGAGAGTCCTCCATGGCGAAGGCCATTCACTCACAGTAACTAGGAGTTGATTTCTGGAGATGAACCAAAAGAAAAAAGCCTGTGGTTTCACAGCCCAGAGGGCAGTGTCTGAGGGGTGGGAGAGCAACGGTGAAGCAGCGTCCAGGCAGCAAGCAGCGTTTCCTCTTGAACTGGTGTTGTTTTCCGCTGAGGCTGAAAAAGCAGAGAAGCCCCACAGCTTGTCATAACACTAAGTTCAGGTATCACTGGTGGGACTCCCATGTCAAGTCACTTATCACTAAGTGGCCACTGATCCTGTGACACTAGCTTCTTGCGGAGTCCTCCCATGCAGGGGAATCTCTGTGGGGGACAAGGTCTCAGCACTAGCATTCAGTGGCATTCACGCAGCACAGCTGGGCGAAGACAGCAAGGCAGAGCCCACTGCGGCGAGGGAGGCCCGCAGCCCTTCACTGCCGCAGGCAGCTGCCCAAGGGTGATGCAGCGGGAAGGCCAGTGGAGCACTCCGTGGGCCCATAGGGCAGGGCCTGGGCAGTGCATAGGGAGCCCAGAGGTCCCTGCTGTGACTCAGGGTCACCCAGGCTGTGAGCTCTGGCACTGAAGATGGGAGGCCTTCTACTGACCTCTTCACTAGGACCTGGGACTGGTAGTAAGAGCGATGTAGAGTGTAACATAGACAAAGAGGGGCAGGAGCAGGGACTGTGGACCAGGCCACTAGCCAGAGAATCTGACCTTGACACTGGCTGCCCATAAGGCCTGGGGTAAAACACATAAACAACTTGTTTATGTACATGGATGTAAATTCTGTCCCTCAGCAGACCTGTGGGCCAGCCTAGCCAATACCCATTCAGCCCTTAGCACGTGATGCCCGATGCTGAGCACTTCCTACATGGTGACCGTTGTCCTCTATTCTCTCAAGGGTCCCTTTGGCCAGTGAAAGGTTGGTCAGAATGGAGGCGGAGGCAGGGGGTGGGAGGGTTTATGGGGGAAGAGTCTTCAGGCCCATGTCTAGGCCCTCTAGACCACAACACAGTGGGCAGAGTCGGAGCAAAAAGAGGCCCCACATGTCTCAGCAGTGCAGGGAGGGAAGGGCGCTGCTCTGCAGGGCTGTGGGTTTGGAGGACTGGAATTTGATGACTGTGTTTTTAGAGGAGGGGACAGGATGGGAGGCAGGGAGCAGAGCATTGTGACAAAAGGGCTCCTCTCCTGCCATCCTGGCCCCCATCTACTTCTGAGAGCCACAGTCAGGACCAAGCCAGACACTAGAAATGGGAGGAAACTACTTGATGGAGAGCAGGAGCCATGAGGGGCAGGGGAGAGAGAGGAAAGCAGGGCCGTCCTCAGGCCAGGCTAGGGTGCAGCTCTGCACGGTGCGTATGTGCAAGGTGGAGGGATGGGGTGGCATCACTGGGGCTGGCTGAGGGCTGTGGCTGAGCAGCCTGGGTTCCCACAGGAGAACAACATGAAGTACTGGGAGAAGAACCAGTCGATCGCCATTGAGCTCTCCGACCTGGTTGTCTACTGCAAGCCAACCAGCAAAACCAAGGACAACTTAGGTAACGTTGCCCCAGGAGCCTGTCCCAGCTGTGGTGGACCCCGTGGTGCCCTGAGTCTGAGGTCAGAGAGGGCGCAGTGAGCATTTGCCTGCTCATCCTTGGTTCTTAACTGCGGGAGGCAGAAGCCGCAGCTCACGCTTGTCCACCGGTCCCTTTTCGTGTCCTGGCAGTAAAGCCCCATCAGCGGGTGGGCTGGCTTCCCATAGCTGTGGTATCAAATCGCCACCTAGCTGCTGGCTGGCAATGACATACGTGTACTCTCTCAGTTCCACAAAGCTGAAGTCTGTCTCGAGGCCTGAACTGAGGAGTGGGCAGTGAAAAGGTTTGTGCTCACAGTCTGTGACGTTTTCAATCTACAGTTGGCTGGCCTGGATCAGAATACTGTAGCAGAAGGGCACGGCAGAGGGGACACGGTCCATGGCAGCACAGGCAGGAAGGCAGCAAGCAGCAGCTACCTGCCCTCCACCTTTCCCTCTTACTTCATCTAGGCCACAGCCTCCTGATTGGTGCCCACGCACCCCGGGGAGGTGGGCCTTGCACGATCCACTCAGAACTTGGCTGCAGCAGTTTAGTTATCATCTTATGATCCAGCCATCTCCCCAAAGCCCCACCTATGACTGCATGAGGCTTTTAGGGGGACATCTAGATACAAGCCGTAACACGAAGGCTCCAGAGAAATCTGTCCCTTGTTTCTTTCCGATTCTGGTGGTTGTCAGCATCCTTTGGCTGATGGCCCCTTCACTCCATTATTTGCCTCAGTAGGCACGTGGCCATGTTCTATTTCCTTATTTTAAGGACCCTCTGATCCCAGTAGGTCTACCTCGATAATCCAGGCTAGTATCCCCCTCAAATGCTTTAATCAAATCTCATCTGCAAAGTCCCTTTCACCATCTAATATAGCACATTCACACATTCTGGGCCTCAGGTCCTGCCTGGACATTTGGGGGCTATGAGCCTATCACAGATGGAGTAAAGAGTGGCTCTTCTTCCACTTTCCCCCAAGTAGGAAGTTCTTCGATGATGGTTTTTGTATTTATTTGTTTCTTTGGGACCTTTGAGCAACTCTGTCTTTTATCTCAAGCCCAGAGGAAGAGTACTAAACTCCAGAATTAACTCTGACTTGGGGAAGAGGGGACTGGGGCCCTTGAACCTCAGGGGAAGGTGCTGAAGGTCAGGGTGGGGCCCCGCCACGGTTGGCATGGTTTTTGCTCAGGTGCGCACCCCAAGTGAGTGGGAAGAAGTGAGGCTTTTTCCAGGCCAAGGTGAAGCCTGTGCAACTACCTACCCCATTTCCCTCCTGTTCTCTCTCTTCTCATGGGCACTGGCCTTTGGCTCCCACTTCTCCAGGACACTGGGTTCATTCCTGTATCTCCAGCATTGTTGCTCTGGAAGCCACTCTGTTCTGTGCATCTTTACTCCTAAGATCTCCAGCTTCCTGTTTTGCTCAAGACATCCCACCTGCCCCACCCTGTGACTGTACCACTTTGGTGGTTTCCAGCTTAAAGATGCCAGTAGTTATAAACTAACAATGCATTATAGTTTGTCTAGACTGAAAGGCTACGGGGAAGCAGGATCTTCTTTTCTTGTGTGAGACACCCCCACCCCTGCCCCCAGCCCAGGGCAGACATCCATAGTGTTCCAATTGTGCTTTTACTGTCACAAACCTTGCTGTGTTGTCAAGGAGAAGTTCCTGGTTTCTCTCCTGACCCGAGCGTCCATCACTGCACACGCATGCAGGAAACCCACACGGCATTCAGGCTCACTCACCTCTCTGTGTGCAGAGAACCCCGACTTCCGCGAAATCCGCTCCTTTGTGGAGACAAAGGCTGACAGCATCATTAAACAGAAGCCTGAGCAGCTCCTGAGGTACAACCAGAAGGGCCTGACCCGCGTCTACCCGAAGGGACAGAGGGTTGACTCTTCAAACTACGATCCCTTTCGCCTGTGGCTGTGTGGCTCCCAGATGGTGGCGCTCAATTTCCAGACTGCAGGTACAGGAGCCCTGAAGGCAGCTCTGTGGGTATGTGTGACAAAGACCGGCTCGGGCTGCTTTAGGAGGAAACGCGTGAGCTGGTGTCCTTGCATACCTGGGAACTCCTGTGTAGCTTCAGGCACCACTGGATCCAGGCAACAGGACTCTCTCCTACCCATCCTCCTGGGGGCTTCATGCTCAGACTCTTCTCCCAAAATGCTTCTGTGCTGGGGAAAACCATCACATCCAGTCTTCTGGAGATAATCACAGTGCTCTGTGCTTTTGTTGTATTCATTGAAGGCTTCCCCTGCATTCCTTTTTTTCTTTGTATTTTAGTACAAAGTCTACAGGGTCTCACTACATAGATCGGACTTGTAGTGATTTTCCTGGTTCAGCCTCTCATAGCTGGGATTACAGGTGCGTGCCACCGTGCCCAGGTGCAATCACTGTGTCAGTGTGCTTCGGGGGCAGGGCCAGCATGGCAAGCTGGGGATTGAACTCCCTGCCCCTACGTCTGCCTAAGCAGGTGCTTTAATCTGCTGAGCTATTTGGCTTCCCTGTATTCCTTTTGTAGCCATGTGAAATCAATGGATGGATCATCGTCTAACACATCTAGGTTATTTCCCATCACGGCACCGGCACACAGCACTGCCTCCTAGAGCTTGCACCCACATATCTGGGTCAGAGGTCTCAGGGGAGGGTGGTCACACAGGCTTGGATTTCTGTACACTGCCTGGGCAGACACTTGGTCAGGAGCAGCACCTAGGCACTGCGTGACAGTACCAACTGGGAGAGCTGACATCACTCAGGGATTGCATTGAGCCTTTCGATCTATGCCTATCTATCTCAGTAATGGTAAACCTGAGCAGCCGGTATTGGCCTGTGTATTCCAGGTTTACTACCACTGGCCATTTGCTAGGTGAAAACTGATGCTAAGCTCATTTATTAGAGCTTGTAATTCTGGTAAGAAATATTAACCATTTTTGCTTATTTAGGGAGCATCTGCAGTATTTTTTCTGCAAAACATTCATGCATCTTACCCAATTTATCTAATGTGGTCAGTTTTTACAGCATGCATTTATCATACCCCTGAAGAGGTTAAAAATGGGTGTATATCTGCCTATCATTTAACTAAAAGGATTTATATGATATGCAGCTCTTCTGTGTAGACATTTTTATTGTTAGTCAATCAGTTTGCTACTTAGATTGTGCTGGTTCGCTAGATTGGCTTAGGTAGTGCGAACCCAGGGTTCACACTAAGCTGTATCCCAAGACCTGTTTCAGGTTTTGAGATAAGGCCTTGCTGCATTCCCCCGGCTGGGCTCGAACTTGTTGTCTGCCTTCCTCAGGTTCTCAGAGTGCTGGGACTATGCAGGTCTGTGCCACCACCCTTGGTAGGGTTTAATCTTTCATGACTGTGGATTTCATGTGAGACTTACACAGGCCTCCCCTGCTGGGAATCTGTATTCCAAACCCTATATTCCCTCGGGTCAGACACCCCCTTGCCACTGCCCCAGATGATCATAGGAAGGCCGTGCACCCCATCCCACGCCCACCTGTCTCATGGACCTCACTATCTCTCCAGACAAGTACATGCAGATGAACCACGCATTGTTTTCACTCAATGGGCGGACGGGCTACGTCCTGCAGCCGGAGGTCATGCGGACAGGGAAGTACGACCCGATGCCCCCGGAGTCGCAGCGCAAGATCCAGATGACTCTCACCATCAAGGTAGAGGTGCACCTGCTCCCCGGGCTGGGCCCCACACGCTGCCCTGGCAGCGACACTGCCTTGGCATCAACGTCCTTGGGACCTTAGTCCACTGCATGTCTGTCATTCTACGGGGAGGAAGAGACTTTTCTACCGTTCTAGTCACTTACCGTCACCTGCAGGGTGCGGTACCCATCTGTGTCTTTGGAGTCCCTGAACAATCAGCCTAGGGCCAGAAAGATTAAGAGACAAAACACAAATGCCCCTGGGGCTTCCATGGAGGAGTCTGCCTGCACTCAGGCCAGTTTTACAGGTCATTGCTTATTTGAATTAATCCAAGATTCAGAGAATGGGTTGCTTCTTGGTAAGAGTAGAGAAATGAGTTGCATTTCTCAGGAGATTAAGGAAGAAAAAGGGCAGCATGTGTAAGAGAAGTCTTTGTTGAATAAAGATAGGTTGAATAAAGATAGGTCATGTTCTGTCCCCTTCCCGGTTCTGGGAGATCCAGGAATGGGGTGTGATGCCCTGGCCGGTGCCACCTTCGTGTGGGTGTGCAGGCGCAGGAACTCGGGTTAAGTCAGACAGCACAGGGCTCGGACCTGGGGACCCCTCCAAGCCTACATACATCCCATCACCTCATCCGCCTGAGGGAAGCTATAAGCCTAGGCTGCCTTCCTCTGTGGGACATGAGGCTGAACATGAGTTTCTGCAGTCTGCCCCCTGGCCCCTGCCCCCTGGCTCTGGGTGACAAGGGCACCACCACACTTCATTTTCCCTGTCCTAGGTCCTTGGTGCTCGCCACCTACCCAAGCCTGGACGAAGCATTGCTTGTCCCTTTGTAGAGGTAGAAATCTGCGGGGCAGAATACGACAACAACAAATTCAAGACGACAGTCGTGAGTAAGTGGCTCAGCTCTTGCTTCTAACTGCTGAGCCGGCCGGATGGGAGGTGGGCTGCTAGCTGCAGGTTCTACAGTGTGCTTCTGTCACTTGGCCCTTTTTATTCACCTGCCTGTCCCCTGTGGTTCAGGGTGGACATGGGAGACAATGGGCCACTTCACAAGATCACTGGACTTGTGCCCTGTGCTGCCCCTCAAGGGAGGAGCCTGATGCAAGAGTGTTGCTCCCTACAAATGATGCTAACGTGCCTGTCACCATGCTCCAGCCTTGATGTGATGCTTCTCAGCTCAGTGAAGGCTGAGAAGCACAGTGGGGGTCTCACGGTCCACCTGACTCAGAAGATCCCGCCGAATGGGTTGGCCTCGGTGCCCAGAGCAGGAAAGACAGAAGGGGCCATGCTGCTCCAGATGGGCAGGAAGGGCCCGCAAGCTGGGGCTGTTGGAGCACAGAGTGGCTGCTCCCCGTCAGAGGCAGCCAGGGAACAGCTTGGGTGCTGACCTGCGGGTGTCTGTGGAGGTGGCGGGGCTGCTGTGTGTCTTCCTCCCTGAGGCGGGATCGTCTAAGAACTCCAGAACGTGTTCTTCAGGCTGGGGCACTTCTCATTCATCTCTTCTACACAGAGCAACTCCCGCTCCTCTTTCCCCTCTCTCATCCCAGCATGGAGATGGGGTGTGCACGTGCCAGGTGGCCCCTTCCCCTGTGCCTCAGGCCTGCAGTGGCAGCTCGTGCACACTGCTCACACAGCAGGAAAACATAAGTGGTCGGAGTTCTGGGATCGTGGGATAGACACTTAGCGACATGGTCGCTGGGGCCCTCAAAGCTGAAGGAGGCTGAGACCAGGTGCCTGGAAGGGGTGGGACGAATGCAGCCTCCCCTGAGCCTGGCTCTCTTTCCAGATGACAATGGCCTCAACCCTGTCTGGGCTCCAACACAGGAGAAGGTGACATTTGAGATTTATGACCCGAACCTTGCGTTTTTACGCTTTGTGGTTTACGAGGAAGACATATTCAGCGACCCCAACTTCCTCGCTCATGCCACTTACCCCATTAAAGGGATCAAATCAGGTAAGACGTGTTTCAGTTAAGATGTTTGATTTGGGCAGGCTGTTCTGTGTTGCCTGGTTTGGAAGAACAAAAAAACTTTCTTGGTTTTCATTAAATTGTAGCAGATCCAACAGGACGGCTGGGAGAATGGGGGCCGGGACAGCTGTGCACTTAGCGCACAGGTGGGGCACTGCTGGGCCTTGGAAGTTGGCTGTGTACAAACTGGGGAGTTGCTCCTCTGTCCCCTGGAACTGCATTTGATTTTGCCCCTTCCTGGCCAGGGCTGAGTCTGGTCTGACCTCCTTTTCCCTTCCCCACTGGCATTTTGATGAGGTGAAGGTTGTACCATCCTGTAAGAGTCTGGAGTCCAGTGCCAGGCCTTCAGGATTCTCCCCCTCTCCCAGTCTGGAGGGCTGATTTACCCTCTGAGTTACGACCTGCTTCCCTGCTGAACAGAGCTCCACCCAGGAGCTCTGTTTGAGGCAGCCGAGGGAACAGCTTGGGTGCTGACCTGCGGGTGTCTGTTTGCTTTGCCTGGTTTGAGAAGGGTTGTTCTGTGTTTCTCGGGAGCAAGCTGGTCCTGTGGCCAGCTTGTAGGGACCTGCACCTGTGCTCACCTGTGCGACCCCAGTGCCCAGCACATACAGACCGCTGGGAGCAACCTCAGGTGAGCCCTTGTGACCAGGAGCCCCACGCTGTCTCCAGGAGCACGCACCTGTCAGGGTGTTGCTGGGAGAGCCGTGGTCCCGGGCGGTGGGCGGTCTCTCTGGCTTCCTGTCTGCTGCATTGCCATTTGGCAGTCGGGCCTCTCTTCTTGGTATTTCAGATGCGAGGGACATCAGATCCTAGGTGCTCCTAGATTCCTCAGGGGGTCACTGTTCCCTTGTTTCCCAAGAATCATGTTTCACCAGAAAGACGTTAGTGTTATTTTAGTCATCTGTATAAAACTGCAGTCTTTTGATGTTTGCTTGGGCTCTAAGCAAAGCTGAACTGGGGCTGTCTCTGTCTCTGTCTCTGTCTCCCTCCATTCCACCCTCCTTTTCTGTCTCTGTCTCTGCCTCTGTCTTCCTCCCTCTGTCCCACCCTCCCTTTCTGTCTCTATCTCTCCATCTATGTCTCTCTTTCTCTCTGTCTCTCCATGTGTCTGTCTCTGTCTCTCTTCCTGCCTTCCGACTTGGAACATGTCATATATTCTCTGAAGTTTTCCCTGCCTGTGTGTCATAAATCTGACCATTGCTCCCCTTGGACTCTGCCGCAGCAGACACGATGGGAAGTCCAGACAGAAAAGTGAGGGGCCTCACGAGGTGCTGTGACTCAGCCCAGCACAGTGCCCAGGCATCTGTACTGCTCGGTCAGCTCCTCAGATGGACCCTGGGTGGCACCGAGGTTAGCAGGCTGGGTGCAGGCTGCCCCCTCTCGAACTGAGGAAGCCAAGCAGGCATTTCAGAAAATGTTTATAAACCCTCTGATTTCTTTTCAGCACTTTAGATAGGCCCACTTCCGTAATTTGATACTAACAAGTGTGCATTTTTAGGTCCCACAGGCTGCTACTTTGCAGCCCTTACTGGTTACGTGGCCGACATGGCAACTGTTTTAGCCCCAGCAATGAGGCAGCGTTCTCTCATCCACTGTACGCTTCTTTTAGATTCACCTAATAAGTCAGTCTTAGGGATGACACTGCCTCCTCCATGACAGGAAGTGTAACTTCTGGGATGCCACAGTACAGTCGGCTTTATGGTGGCTGTGCCTCCTGGCTTCTAATCACCCTGTTAACCTTGGGACCTGGATCTCCCCTCACCCCAAAGCTGGGAAAGGAGCCGTGTAGCCATCCCAGTGCCGTGGAAAGCAGCCAGAGTTGCTAGAACCTCCTCACCTGACGGGCCTGGTGTGTCAGTGCCTTCAGAAGATGACCTTCAGCTGGAAGACTTAAGGACTCGAGGACCACAGCCTACAGGCCGGTTAAAAGTGGGGGCCCAGCCCCACCTGTGAGATGCCCCCCTCAGGGCTCCTCTTGCTCTCCCTTCCGGCAGCCCTGGCGCATCCTACTCCTGGGAAGAATGAAGTGACCAGAGTGGTCCCTCTGTGCACTGGCGCCGAAGGCCCTGAGCGGGACAATAAGCTTTGTCCACTGTGGTTAGCAATGCAGTTGAACTTCCGGACCAGCCAGGCCTCAGGAAAGAGGGAAAGCAGAAACATCACTTAGGATGTTCCGCACCTTAGCTTTCTTTTATCCTGACGCTAATCCCTGTGACGGGCTTTGATCATCTCTGCCTTTCTAATCTGAGCGCTGTGGGACCTGCAGATGTGAATGAAGCAGCTCACGGTCACACGCACAGGACCAGCGCTGGGATTCGATCCCTGCTCCACCCGCTCTGTGCACTGCCCTTGGCCTCTTCTTCCAGCTGAAAGCCCCAAACCCTGATCAGAAGGCTGTCTCTACTCTTTTTCCCTCTGTGGAATAACCACACACAACAGAAGAATAAAAGCTGTACTTACGGTGAGGTGGAGAGGCGCCTTGCATACCCCTCCAGCTGTCCACTCGGAGGGCTGCCTGGTGCCTGAGCCTGGGTGGGCAGTGAGGAGGTGCTTGGTGCTGCAGCCAGGGCTCAGGCCTCCAATTCAGGGCCACATATGGGGTGCCGGGCGGCCTCCCCGGTTATCACACAGCACTGGGCAGTCCAGGTCCTTTCAGGGCTGAGGACATGAAGCCGACCACCTCCCTGTGTGCCCTGGGATGCAGGAGACGCTCCAGACTGTGTGTTCATCAGATTCACAGCTATGGGAGCACTGGAGCGGCACTGGACTAGACCACAGGATTCTATGCTGATCCACAGGGAGAAAAGAAACAACAACAAAACCTCATCACCCACAAGCGAACAGGGTCCAGGAAACTTCTGTACAACTGCACAATGAGAGTACTGCAGCCCACGTCCTACGGAAAGGAGTGACCTGCAAGGTTCATGCCACCACCTGTCACTCGATGGTAAAATCATAGGACAGACGCTGTCTGGTATTCCAGGGCCCGCAGGGCCCGTGAGCTCATTCTGCTAAAGAGACAAAATTTGACCAGCTGAGACATCCGCAGTGGGCACAGACAAGTGAACAACACAAGGCTCTCCATTTCACTGTGCGTACATTTCACATCAGAAGAGGGACAGTGTTACCTAACAGTGGGCTCAGGCAACGGCCAGCATAACACGCTGGCGTATGCAACAGAAACGGCACAGCCTTGGTGGGGGCATACGTGTTGACTGCCACTTCTTTTCATTTTGCTGCATACTTGAAAAACTGTAAAATGTGAGAAAAATTCAGCTTCAGTTATGGGAGAACTGTGGTACTGAGATGGAATGCAAACATTATACTTCACATTGAGTAGAAACAGAATACAGCTTTACCTGAATTTGGGGAGGAAAAAGGCAGAAGGCTTGGGGTTGTGCAGGCTGCCACTTTCCTCACCACAGCAGTGGAAAGGCAGAGATTCGGGAGGTACTGATAAAGTGGGAAATCAATGGGCAGAGAAGCTTCTGAGCAAGAGCATGGAGTCAAGACTTGAATAGAGGAAGGTACTCAGGAAATGAGGCAGGTGTGTGTGTCTGTGTGTGTGTGTGTGTGTGTGTGTGTGTGTGTGTGTGTGTGTAGGTAGGCAGGTCCAAGTTTCGGGCATTGCTTGTCCAGGAAAAGCAGTAGATGCAATGTAAGAAAAAAAGCTTTCAAGATAAATGAGTTCCTTGGAGTGGATGACTAAGAGCCCTGTGTCCCATGTAAACCCGAAGGCACCATTCATTTGTGATTTCAAAGAAAAGCCAACAGACTCTTAGATTAATTTGGGAAAGACATTGTTCACAGCTGTTTGGGACAGGGAGTGCAATCAAATGGGGAGGAGTCATGTGCCTTTACACTTTATTTAGTGGGTGTCAGAGATTTGGCCTCAGTTCACCCCTCTTAACCCGACACAGGTAAAGAACACAGGTGCTAACTGTGACGAAGGAGTAGGCTCCAGAGGAGAGGACTGAATCTGCATGAACTGCAGGGGCAGGGAGAGTGGAAATCTTTAGTGATACTGCACACTTCCTGGTCCTAAGCAAAGAAAATGCGTATGAGGACTCATTACTCATTTAAGTCCTTTGGCCTTAGCAGTGGCTTTTTTTTTTTTTTAATTTTTGATATAGGGTCTCACCACGCAGTTCACACTCATGATCCTTCTGGCTCAGCCTCCCTAGTGCGGGGATTACAGACATGCCCCACCACGCCTGGTTGTGGGCTGGCACAGCATGTGGTACCTGGAATCGAACTGGGGACCTTGTGCTTACCAGGCAGGCGCTTATGTCTCTGAACTATCTCTCCAGCCCCTCTTTTAAGTCCTTTGGCCTTGGCAGTGCCTAAGGAATTGAACCACCGCTAATGCACAGTTTCTGTGGTTTCAGTTTCTTAGAGTGAATCACTGCCATTCCTAGATAGCAGACAGTTTACCTGCCCTCCCTGTGTGACCCTGCTTGTGAGACGGCTCCTTGCTGTTCTCCTTGACCTTGCGTGTGTACCTGTCTTATAGGCAGAACAGCAGCCCCCACAAGGAGCGCAGTGACCTCCTGCGCAGAATCCCTGGGCACCTCCAAAAGCTGAGCTCTGTCTTAATCACCCATCTGCCTTTGTGTTTTTCCCCATTCTGCTGCAGGGTTCCGCTCTGTTCCTCTGAAGAATGGGTACAGTGAGGACATCGAGCTGGCTTCCCTCCTGGTTTTCTGTGAGATGCGGCCAGTCCTGGTAAGTGGCGATACACCAGCCAGCCGGGTGAGAAGCGGTGGATCGTAAGTACTGTTGCCCCATGACCTTCAACCCACAGGGACTATGACGTCATGAAGAACAACCACTGTTTTCTGATTCCTTAGAGGCCCAGCAGTCTGTCCTCTGAGTGTCCTTCTTCCTTGGGAGTAGCCATGTAGTTAGAGAGGGTACCTGGCCCTGGGAATTTCTCCTTGTCTCGCATGGCCAGGAGCAAGATCAATGGCGATCCTGTATACAAACTCATCTCTCTGGAGCTTTTGGTCGCTGGTCATTCTGTCATCAAAAGGTCTGGGTGTACTCCCTAAGGCCCTGGCCCAGAAAGGGGCTTCCTCTAGCAGGAGAATTCCTCTTGAAGCCCCCTGACCTGGAGGGGGCTTCTTTTTTGGTCTTTTTGTTTGGCCACAGCTTTAAAGATTCTTAGCATCCCCTTCAATTACCTGGTTAGGTAGGCTCCTCAGCAAGGTCTTGCCTCCCTGAGTGGTACAAAGGAAGTGATGGGGACGCAAGGTTAAGAACAGAGCAGGCTGTGGGTAGCTGGGGCTTGGGTTTCATGTTTGAAGATGTAGATATGGTGGTTCTAGAGCCTTGGATCTTCGCGGCGTGCTCTCCTACAGATGTGCACCCACACAGTAAGTGTCTCTGTGATGCGTAGCTAGGCTAATGTCCCAGGTATTTCCAAAGCTTGGCCTTGGCTGGGGAGTGTGGTGGTACCTCAGGTTCTCTTTGGCAAAGCTGAGAGGCTGTGGTTCTGGCCCCTACTGGGGTGAGGTGGGCCCAGTCCTGCCCCTGGACGTGCATCCTGTGTTCACACATGCTGGTGGCTTTCTGGGTAGAGAATTCAACTGCAGTGAAGCTGGTCGTTCGGCTGCAGGAACTGAGCAGGGCTTTCCTTGTCTGGCACCTTCCGGGATCCAGCTGAACCTTTACATGAGGAAGTGGACGGCAGCAGTGGGATGGCTGCCACAGGGCCTGGGATTCGTCCCTCAGATGCCTGGGAAGGGAACCAGCGCTGCCCCTCTGTGCACAAAACGCCCATCTGCAGACCCTGCACAGAGAACCCAAGCGATGGCGTGGCTTCCCTGGGCAGTGGTAGGGTTTCATAGGATAAAGTCCAACTTAGGAAAATTCTAGTAGGAGGTTGCAATGTTTTCAAACAGCTTATGCTTCAGTAAATGTCACTGTTTTCTTTGCAAGATGTTGCCACAGTCACCCCAAGGTTCAGCAGCCTCCACCTTCGTCACTCAGTAGCTGTGAAGATTTATTTAAAAGAAACTTTATTTTTAGATTTTATAAAATCTCTTTTGTGTTTATTTGGTACAGGGTCTTGCTACACAGCTCAAACTTGTCCTGATCCTCCTATCTCAGCCTTCCTGCCACTGGGGTTACAGGTGTGCACCACCACGCCTGGGCCAGAATGGCATGCGGTACTGGGAATTGAACCTGGGTCCCAGTGCTTGCCAGGCAGGTGCTTAGACCATGGAACCATCACCCAGCTCTGGTAAAACTTCTAGTATCAGAAAGATCATGGTTTGCTGAAGGCGCAAGTGACTGTTAACATTTTTTTAGCAATAAGGTATTTTAAACTAAGATATATACACTGATTTTGGACATAATGCTATTATATACCTCATACATTACAGTATGTTGTAAATATAACTTTCATGCCCTGAGAAACTAAAATCTTCATGATTCCTGCTTTATTATAATGGTGTTGAGTCAAATTTGCGATCTCTCTGAGGTCTGCCTCTGTTTAGAAAAGTGCTTGCTGAACACCTACAAAAGCCCATGTGCCAAGGACTCGCACATTCAGTGTTCCTTCTAAGAACTGTTACAACACCAGTAGTGAGAAAAACTAAATGGAGTTGAAAGTCAATTGAATGAAACATAATATAAGAATTTTTTAAAAAATCATGGTTAATAAAAAAGAACCCATCATGGGCCGGTGAGATGGCTCAGTGGTCTAAAGCGCCTGCTTAGGAAAGCTTAGGCAACCGCAAGGACCGAGGTTCGATCCCCTGCACCACATGCTGCACCAGCCCCACCCCCAGGGCAGGCTGAGCCAGCCATAACAACAACAATAACAATAATAATAATAATAATACCATCATAATCCTTTGCCTGTTTAAATACAAGAACACTAAAGCAAAAGCACCCAGGAATAAATATGGGAAAAGACACTGAGCCAGGACACTGAGCCCCAGTTAATAAACTACACGTAGGGGTAATAGCACCAGAGCATATAAGTGGGCCAAGAACTGTTCTGAGGAAAAGTGGAAAAGTCAGAGATGTCTTATAGGAGCCACTGGAAGGATGCCAACACCTCTATTAGATAAAGCAAGTATCACATCTAGATGACTTTTTAGCTAGGTTTTATTAGAATTTTAAGAATATAATTCTGATTTTACTCCATTGAGGTCAGTAGGAAAATGGAGATTCTGAAACTGTCTGAAACCATTCAACTTTTATATCAGAACAAACTAGAGAGAAAAATCTTCGCTCTCCATCCACTCCATGCAACCATAGCTCAGTGTCGCTTACGGACACAGAGGTTAAGCTGAAGAAAAAAAATGCATCATTTTCAGCTACTTGCAGAGCATGACATAATTAAGTAGTTTTCCCAGGAATGCAAGGATAGTTTAACACTGGGACAGGCAATGGATTATGTGAAAGAAAAGCATTAGTCATTACATCCCACAGATGTAGCCAAATACTCAGCATCAACTGTGGTGGAAGTGCACTTATCTTTATTTGCAAATTGGGATTATACGTTTTCAAAAATTAAGAAGACTGGTCTTTTGTATTTATATAATCAGTTCTCTTTTCTACAAATGACACATGGAAATGTGGGGTGGAAGGTAGGGACAGATGGGAAAGTCCACTGATGCTGACGAGGACTGTAACACATTTAGCAGCAAGTTAAATAAGAAAGGTATGGGACTTCTGGAAGGCAAAGCATAAACTCCCATTGAAAGACAAATCATCAGCACCCATACAAACCTACATTAACCTTTCCCAAATTAACGTCTGACTGGCATCGGGAATCAGTGTAAACTTAGAATTAGCTGTACACGTAGGGAAAGGTAGATAAATATCTTTGCTGTCTGCTCAGAGACGAGTTCCAGTGGCCCCTAGGAGCAGTGAGTACACAGAATCGCCTAGACATGGGTTTCTAAATGTCACTCTCCAGTAGGAGGAACCAGGACTACCTGGGCAAGTGATTAAAACCAGACCTGGATGTTGTGATATCAGATAGGTCTGAAGCATCATAAAACTAAGAGGGGGCTCCTCAGATAGGTACTGAAGCCAACCACAGCAATATGAATAACACAATCGATAGATTATATTGAATTTTAACCCATGGAATAAAGTATATTATCTGTCCTCAAACAATTAAAAGAGAGAACTCTTCCTTACAGAAGAATTCTGATGACTACAGAAGGAGGGAAGGAGGAAATGCCAGTGCTGGAGGTCAGACCTGTCCTTGCGGGCTCAGCTTAGTGGGTGAAGTCCAGAGCGAGGGGATGGCTGCACTACCTGAACGGTAGCTTCCTCCAAGGAGTGTGTTAATTAGACACAGAAGCCTAGCTGCCTGACCAAGGAGGAACCGAGCACACATCACCTTAGCCAGATGATCAGTGTCAGCATCACAAGTAGCAAGACACACACATGTCCTGCACCTCCTGCTGTGACACACCAAGAGGGGCACATCCTTTCGCCAACGTTCTTACCAAGCCCAGGTAACCTCAACCAAGAAAGGAAACACTAGACCAAACTGAACTGTGGGGCATGGCACAAAGTGACCCAAGGCCGCTCTGCCAGTGTGTCCAGGTCCTAAGGGACAAGGGAAGCACAAGGAAGTGCAGCAGCGAAGTGCAGGGTGGGATCCTGGAGTGGACGCTGGAACTGAGAAGGACATGGGTGGAGAAATCGTAAGACTCACCGGATCTGTATCTCAGTGACGCCCAGAGTTAGTTTCTCAGCTGTGATCATCATTCTGTGGTCGTGCAAGGCACTTACATGGGAACCTGGTGCTGGGAGACAGCTGAGAAAGCGGAATACTGCAACTGTTTGACAAACTTACAATTTCAACATGAGGGGCTCGGGACATCGCTGAGCAGCACAAGGGCCTGCCCAGCAAGCACAGCTCCTGAGCTTCATTCCTGGTACCCACCCACCCCAACCCCCAAAAGAATGTCAACATGAAAGAGAAAAAGTAGTGTCAGTGGGGAAGCTTTTAAAAACCATTTTTTTTCCCCTCTCACAAAAGAGAAAATAGGGGCCGGTGAGATGGTTCCGAGGTCTAAAGCACCTGCTTAGGAAAGCTGAGGGACTGCAGTTCATCCTTGGCACCACATGCCAGCCCCACCCCCAGCAGGCTGAGCCGGCCATAATAAGGAGGGGTTGGGGAGGGAGAGAGGGAGGGAGGGAGGGAG
>PVKN010014680.1:0-19015 GCA_004027915.1 Capromys pilorides | reverse complement strand
CTCACACGCTGGGGGCACCCAGTGTCCATAGCACGGGTGCTCACACGCTGGGGGCACCCAGTGTCCATAGCACGGGTGCTCACACGCTGGGGGCACCCAGTGTCCATAGCACGGGTGCTCACACGCTGGGGGCACCCAGTGTCCATAGCACGGGTGCTCACACGCTGGGGGCACCCAGTGTCCATAGCACGGGTGCTCAATGTTTCAACGCACTCAAGTGGGGCTTTCTTTCCTGGCAGTTAAAAGCAGCTCTTCCTATGCAGACAGGGGTTCTCAGGTGGCCCCCTTCTCTCTGTACTGGATAAGGGAGGGCGAATTCTCTGAGAGAGATGTGGGGAGAGTGGCCCCTGCAGTTGCTTGGCCCCATGTTGGAACGTGGCTTTGTGGTCCCATCCTGTGACAAACCCTGGGCATGTCAGTTCACCTCTCCTGAGTTGGCATTTCCTTGGTCAGAATGAATATTGAGCACCCCACAGATACTGAATAATTGTTGATTCTCTTCTCCTTAGATATGTTTATCTTTCAGCTATTTTAATTTAATTTAATTTTTTTTTGTGAAACCGGGGATGGAACCCAGGACCTTGCACTTGTACCCCTGAGCTATCTCCCCGGCCCCTTTTCAGCTATTTTTAAAGAGACCAGGAGGTGCCAGGTGCCCAGAACTGTGGAATGGCATTTCAGTGCTGGGGAGATTTTACATAGGACCGTTCTGAGTCCTTTACCCGCAGTTGCTCCAGTGCCAGCAACTGTGAGGGGGAGGCACATGCACCCGATCCTCAGTTCTCCATGGTGATGAGGACTGTGGATAATTGAAAACAGCACATAATCCCCGAACCTGCCTTGAGTCATTGACTTCCACCGCCTCCCCAGTGTCGCTTTGTGGTGCAGCTGAGAGACTGCCATGCAGATGCCTGCCCGTCACTCCTCTCTCTCTTCTGGGGCAATGCTTGGCAAAGTGTCAGAATAGCCATGGCCAGGGTGACAGAGCAGTAAGCGGAGCTGAAACCACAATGCCCTTCAGCCAAGGCAGCCTGGGAGCTGCGTGGCTGCCCTTGGCCTTAGAGGTGGGCTGCTTGGATTTCCCCAAGCTCCTTAGGAGATAGGGACAGAGGATCGGAGATCCCCCGGAAGACTGAGCCCTGAAAGCTGGGCTGCTCTCCTCAGAGAGGTGACAAACTGCATGTGCATGCGGGGTCCTGCTTATACTGCACACTCCTTAGGAGCGAGGAGCCCCCCCCCGTCCTGAACAGTGGCATCGGTGAAGACGAACTGTGCTTGTTGCACTGGGGCCTTTGGGTTCTTGACCCAAGCTCTGTTGTGAGTCAGCAGGACACCTGCAGACAAGAGAAATGGCAGGTGGGAAGAGGAAGATGTTTCCTGGGTGCCTGCTGCAGGGCTGCATGGTGCTGGCCACCGCTCACGGATCACTTCCTGAGGACTAGATCTCCCCAGTTAGCATAGGTCTAGTCACTTAGGACACACTGGCTTCTTGCTGGCCTCTTGCTAGTGCTCCACCAATCTGACTCCTAAGTTCAGCTTTGGGGGTCCATCAGTAGGCATCTCCTGCTGGCTCACCCTTTCTCTCCACAGGGCAAAATGCTGAGCTGAGTGCTGAGACACTGGGTCAGGGAGCACAGGTGAGCCAGAAACTTCTCCACAGGCACAGGGAAGCTGGTGGCCTTGTGGGGAGATGCACAAAGTGGGTGTCCCACAGTGGATCAAGGCTCATCCTTTGGCAACAGCCACAGCGAGGTGTGGGGGGGCTACTGGGGCCGCGCTCACCCTTTTTCCTTTGCCTGCCCTTCTCTAGCCCTCCCGGCTGGTGCAGAAGATTGGCTAATGACAGTGACAGGAATGTGGAAGCCACTGGCCTTTGCTACAATCCCTGGATGGACTCATACTTGCCGGCTCCTGAGGTCACCAGGAAGCTTAATCACTGGCTTTGCAGGAAGAAGAAAGTATTGTGCTAAGAAAAGAGGATTAGCGCTCACCAGGCCTCCAGGACCTCCCGCAATGGGCCACAGGGATTGTTGGAACAGCAGTTTGTCATAAAATTGGCCGTGGGAACACAGTTTCGGAAACAGTCAGAGGAGACAAAATTTCCTAAACGGTAGGAAAAAGCTCCCCGGTTGGAATAATGGCTTCCATTTGGCCCACGTTCTTTCTGGGATGTACAGTCTCCTGCATCTCCAGAGCCAAGATAAGGGTGTTGCCTCAAACCCTGCAACTTAGTTCTTTCATCCTGGGCAAGTTCCTAGGCCTAGGCCTACCAGATTCCAGTTTCTCTGTAAAATGGGGATGGTAAGAACTACCAGAGAAGCCAGGAGTGGTGGCGCACGCCTGTAATCCCAGCACTTGGGAGGCTGAGGCAGGAGGATCAGTGTGAGTTTGAGATCAGCCTGGGCTACAAAAGTAAGCTCAAGGCCAGCCTGAACTGCAATGCAAGACCTTGTCTCAAAAAGACAAAAACAAACAAACAAACAAACAAACAAAAAAACAAACAAAACTACCAGAGAAAGGGAGGGAGGGAGGGAGAGCTAGATAGAGACTAGTGGTAGAGAAACAGCTGTGGTCTCATGGTGGGAAACAAAATCACAGGCATGGTGACCTGCTGTCTTGGAGATGTTCATAAAATGACACTGGTCTCATGGTAGATACAGCATTAGAAGCGATGGCTTCTGGTTACACCGTCAGCAGGAGTATGCTTTGAGTTCATGCTGGAGAACTAGCAGTGGTGAGATTTACAGTGGGGACAGATGAGAAGGTGTGTGTGGCAATGAGGAGCAGGGCAGCCTCGTGGTCAGGAACTCAGCTCGGAAATGCTTAGGTTCCTCGAGAAAGAACTGTCAAGGTTCCTCCTGCAGGCCCTGCCCTGCACATGCCCGAAGAGCCTCTTGTCTCTTCTTTTCCTCTTAGCCTCTTGATGAGAGCTGCTGGCCACTGTGATTGAGTGTCCTATTTGATGAGGAGCCTGTTAAAACACGATGGCCTTTCTAATCCTCACTAAATCGACATCGGTTTTGTCAGTCTACCTACACAGGTTGAACTTGTTGCTTCCAATTTCAGGTGATTTCCATCTTGTCGCCGTCTCCTTCTCTCTCTAGCCCTCCTATTCCTCAGGCTTGCTGGCTGCCCAGTACCTCCTGGGAAGTATCCTGGCTGCTGCGGAGGCTTGGCAATTAGAGATGGGACTCCAGCAGGGAGGGCAGCTCCAGACGATTACTGAGGAGGGAGAGCCAGGCTGCCGTGTCCATAGCAACCCTCTGGCTTTCACCTTTACCAGGAGAGAAGGGAGGCAGAGGAAGGCAGGCTCTCCAGGGATGCCGCCCTTCTGCGCTATTCCCAGCATGGTGCAGGGTACAGGGCCTGGGTGTGCCTTAGGATGGTGGGGGTGTGGGGTGTGGGGTGTGGGGGTGGGGTGGGAAGAGAAGGGCTTCTTTTTCTACTTCTTCTCTTTCTCCTCCTCCTGTTCCTCTTCCTCCTTCTCTCTCACTCTCTGTCTCTTTGTGACAGTGTTTCTCTATGCAATTCAGGTTAGATTTGAACTCATATTGTAGCCCAGAATGGGCTCAAACTTGCAGCCCAATAATGTTTTAATTTTTCTGCTTCAGCCTCCCGAATGCTCGGATTATGGGCATGTTCAGCCACACTGGGCCTTTCTTTCCTCTCTTGACAGCAGCTATTTAGATTGGAGCTAAAGCTAGGAGCTTGGGTTTGGGATACTTTGGGGTGAGATGACAGGGACAGAGAGGCTATAGAGACTAAATTGTCACATTCAACTGCAACTGAGGGACTATAGGTCAGTGAAAGGGGACATATCAGTGAGATCTGGTTTGGGATTGAGCTTTCTTTTCTTTTTGAAACAGGGTCTTGCTACGTAGCCCAGGCTACAGACAGTGATCTGCCTGTCTCAGCCTCCTGAGAGCTAGGATTACAGAAATGTGCCACCACACTTGGCAGGGGATCCAGCATTTTCCCTAAGTCATCTCCCAGCTCAAAAAGTAAGTGTGCACTCTGAGGCGCCTCTGTGGTCCATTACTGCCTCTCATTCAAAACCTCAACTAGGTCAGACAACAGGGCTATGGGTAGAACCTGGGTGGGTAGAAGCTTCTTTTGCACAATATTTAGAAAGTCTGATCCTAGCACTGGGTTGTTTCCTGGCCTTCTGAAGAGGGAGACTGAGTACTGGGCAGAGCTTTGGACTCTGCTTGGGGTCTCTCCCCCGACTACCAAGGTGGCTGGTGCGGGCAGCTGTGTGCATGGATTACCAGCAGAGGCCGCCACACTCCTCGAAAAGCCTCCACAGGTTGCTGTGCCCCAGGTGGGTGAGCAGAGCCTTGGCCCAGCCAGTGGGGCTGTTGTCCCGGCCACAGCAGGGAGCTGTCACCGGCCTGCTGGCCACTGGTCAGAGGGCTCTGGCCGTGCTGCCTGGCTTTGCTCCATGCCCTGCCTGCACGGGGGTGCCTCCCCAGGGCTGGGGAGCTCTTGCTGCCTCTTCCTGGGCCAGGAACTCATAGGTAGCACAACTCTGGGTCTTCCACTGGACAGCTCAGGGGCCTCCTTTGGGCTTGGGAAGCAGAGACTCTTCTCAGAGCCTTTTGGGACTGGGGCCAAAAAGCCCATTTGTTCAGTAACTCTTAATTGAGGGCATGTTCTGTGACAGGCAGTGGCTTAGGCTCTGGGATACGGCAATGGACAGACATAAATCCTGCCCTGCTGAAGCTGACTGAGTGGTGGATGGGGCACAGCTAACACCCAGCATGGCAATTCAGGGGCTATTTCCATGACCCAGACCCAGGCAGAGAGACTTTCAGACTCCAGGGATAAGGCTCCCAGGATGAGTCCTTGCCTGGCAGGGATCTCCATGGCCCACCCCAGTCACTGGTCCTTACGCTTGCCCTGTCCACACAGGAAGCACTTCATGGTTTGCAAGGTGTACGTGTGCTGGGCATCCAGCAGGGCATCATGGAGACTGAATGTTGGCACGCCACACGTATTTCCCATGTCTCTTCCTCACAGTCACTTCTTTTCAGAAGTATTAGCACCTTCACTTGACCTTTGACCCTTTGAATAAATAAATGTTCTCATTCAAACTGACTCATCTGGCAGAACTGCAAGTTCCCACATCAAAGTCACGGAGAAAGGATCAGAAGCACTTAAAAAAGTATCTCAGTTTTCACAAACCAACTGTGGAAGGAAGAGTGGAAGGGTCTGGTTTTACAGGTGATTTTGTCATCATGGTCACTTGCAGTGAAGCTGCAGGTGGATGCTGGAGGTGTTGAGTCACAGCCCAAGGATGTGAGCAGCATATGGGGAACAGCATGTGGGGTGGTGCATGGCTTGGTTGTGGGGGATATGCCATGGTTACCTCATTGGGTGCTGCTGTGGGTGGGATAGTGGGCACTCGTTGTAAGAGGCCACACCCCTGGGTGTGAACATCCAGGGACTCTGGGGAAAGAGACACGAATGGAAGACCTATAATTACCAACTGGCGTTCTAGTGGCCAGTGATGCCAGTCAAGGGCAGTGGCCTGGTTTGAAATGTCCCAAACTCTTATGCATGCATAAACTCACTTAATTGTGCAATGCACAATTTGGATGCAGACTGAGATATGGTGTTGTCTTTGTGTGTTTAACTATTTGTACCATCAACTCCAGTTACCATGGAACTCCTGCTGTAAATTAAAAACAGGGGCAAAAAGAAACATATATAGACAGTGTCAATACAAGGAAAGGAGGGGGAAGTGGCCCCAGGGAGATGGAAATAAAATACTAAGGGATCTGAGAAGCAGGAGGTGGTGAGGAATTGAGGTGGAGCATGGGTGAGAGAGGTCCTGGGAAATTTGGGGCTGGGCAGGGCTTGTACTTTTTTGGGTCCTAGGATGAGTGGATGCAGTGTGAAGGTGTGTGGATGAAGAGCCTTCAGATCCTGGCTGTCTGATGACCATGAGCGACTGCATAAATCTTTCTAAAGGTTTAGTTTATGGGGGTGAGAGCAATGGGCCCCCCACCCCCCAGCCTGGCTCCTTGGGTTGTCAGGAGGTACAAATGTAGTCATTTATATGAAAGCAATTGGAAAACAATAAAGTGCTATGCGAATACAATTATTTTTCTTGTTAGAGCATTAATTAATCCAGCAACAAATCTCCTAGATAAGAACACAGTGCTAACTGGAATCTGGGTAGACATCCAGGGTTCAGGGAACAGTGTGGTTGATCTTCATAAGGCTATCTCTAAAAGGCTAAAGATAGCCCTCAAACCACTAGCTTTTCTTTCTTTCTTTTTTAAAAAAATGTTTTAAAAACTTTATTTATTTATTTATATTATGGCCAGCTCAGCCTGCCCCGGGGGTGGGGCTGGCATAGCATGTGGTGCCAGGGATCGAAATGCGGTCCCTGCAGTTGCCTAAGCTTGCCTAAGCAAGCATTTTAAACCGCTGAGATATCTTTTTTTTTTTTAATTTTTTATTTTATTTTTATTTATTTATTTGTTTGCTTGTTGTGTTTGTTTGTTTCTTTATTTACTTATTTTGTGGCTGGCTCAGCCTGCCCTGGTGGTGGGGCTGGCGCAGCATGTGGTGCCGGGAATTGAACCGCAGTTCCTGCAGTTGCCTGAGCTTTCCTAAGCAGGCGCTTTAGACCACTGAACCATCTCGCCAGCCCAAAGAATTAAGTTTTTTTTTGTTTTGTTTTTTGTGGTACCAGGGATTGAACTTAGGACCCTGCGCTTGCCAGACAAGTGCCGCTGAGATATCTTGCCAGTCTCTCTCTCTCTCTCTCTCTCTCTCTCTCTCTCTCTCTTTCTTTCTGGGACAGGGGTTCAAACTCGCGACCTTGCACTTGCCAGGCAGGCACTTGTGCCATGGAGCTATCTCCCAGACCCATTTTCTTTCTTTCTTTATGTTATGGCTGGCTTAGCCTGCCCTGGGGGTGGGGCTGGCACAACATGTGGTGCTGGGTATCGAACCAAGGTCCTTGAGGTTGCCTAAGCTTGCCTAAGCAGGCACTCTAGATTGCTGAGCTATCTTACCAGCCTTGAAACACTAGCTTTCCTGGAGAAGTCATTATTATATGTTTATCATCCATCTCTTATTCATCATTTGTCCATCACCCATCCATCCAACCATCTGTCTATCACCCATTTATCCACCATCTACCCATCCATCCATTCCCCCATCCATCCATCAATCATCTACCCATCCATCTATCATGTGTCCATTTACCCATCCATCTGATAAGGCTTTAACGAATATATCTATGGCCAGATGTCCTGCTCAATGCTGGGGATACGGAAAAGAAATTGGACCTCTTCTATTCCCAAGGAATATTAGCCTATGAGGGAGACAACCATATAAACCTGAATCATTACTTTCCTAAACCTAGTTTCAACCAGTTGTACTTTTAGGGGCAAATTCTATAGACCATAGATTATGGAACTTTAAAGCTGAGTGATCTTAGAATTCATTTCTTCTCCTCACTCATTTTGTTGACAGAGAAATAATGCCTGTTATCTGTTGTGAAAGTGCGGTGACTTCCTATTTGCTCCCAGATGACCTCTCCTCATTTTCAAGTTCAATTGGTGCAGTTAATCTCTGTCATGCATCGGCTGCATGCCTGGCTCTATAAGAGCTGCAGCTGCAGGGGGCAAAGCAGGCATCATTCCTGCCCTCAAGGAGGTCACAGCCTGAGGTAAAGGATGCACATCAAATGAAGCACTGTACTGTACCAAGGGTAAGCAGGAGTGAGGCCTCGGCACAGATGCGGGGCACTCGGGAGGCCTCTACAGAGAAGACCTTTGGGGCATGTGTGGGAGGACCAAGAAGACTATGGAGCAGGGCAAGCAGGGGGAGGCATGGAGGTATGAAATAGCGTGGGTTAAGGGGGAAGCAAATGATGCTGGGGCTTAAAGAGAGATGGCAAGGTGTGACAGTATAGAGAGGGCAGGCACCCCTGAGGTGGAGGAGCTGGTGTGGCCGAAGGCTGCTCTTTTCTTCCATGGTTCAGTGTCTTTGCTTTTTCTCCATGGTCTCTCTGTCATCCTACATGTGGAGATCCTTCTTGATCTCCATATGTAGCCTGGAGAGGCCTAGTGTGTCAGCCTTTTATTTTAAGTGTGGCCCAGATCTTCAATGTGTGTCTCAAGTCCGGCTACCTCCCTTGACTGCCCTCTGTCCTCCATGAACTTTAGTATCTCTGTCACATGTTGAGATAGCACTGCTACTCCTTTTTACCCTAGATGAACCTAATTTGTCTCTAGGTTTAGAGGTGAGCTCCTAAGGGTTGGCTGTGGGAGTCACACAGTAATGTTTAATGGTCACAAATAGGGCCGATTTGGATTTCAGGACACATGCAAGAGCTTGAGCTGTGGCACTGCACAGATCTGGGTTGGACCCAGCTCTGCCGCTTGCTACTTCTTAGTAACTGGTGACAAGTTTGAAGGCTGGTCTAATGGCTTCTTTCTCACTTACAAAGTGAATGTTGGTCCCAACACAGAGGTTGCTAGGAAGACATAGTTGGAGTTGGGATTCGGGGATGTCTCCCATTTGCAGTACTGGCAGGGAGATGCCCGAGTGCAGAGCAGTGCAGGATGGGGCAGGATGGAAAGTCTGGTGTGCCCAGGCCCTGTACAGTGGCCACAGGTGGCAGTCACCAACCTGCAAGTACCAGAGGGTACAAAGTACTTTACCTGGGCTACCTGGATGACCCTGATCAAATAAAAGGCCAGAGAGGTTAAGCAGTTGGCCCAAGATCACACAGTGGGCTAGGCGTACAGCTTGGTTGGGGATAGGACAAGAGGCTGGCGGGCCTGGACCATTTCTAGAGGAAGTGTAGCACTCAGTCTGAGTGGAGGCTGTGATAGGCAGAGAGAGTCATTGAACCTAAATGCACTAGTGGATGTTGAACAGCCAGTAAAGCCTCAACAGGCACTCTGCAGGAAGAAGTAAGCCCCAAGTGATGTGTTCGCCTACTCCTGTGGTGGAGTGCTCCATTTGATGGAATTCAAGCTACCAGAGTGACACTGCTAAATGTGGGGTTGGGAGGACATATGCATGGGCATTTCTAAAGAGCCAGCTCTGGCCAGCTGGAGTATATCACAAGGGGCTTGGGACTGCCACATATGGTGACTTGGGACAGGTCCTTCTTGTGACTTATATCTAGTCTTCCCCCAAACCTTATTACTTCTACATTTTACGGAATAGCAAAATGAGGCCCAGGAGATCATCTTGTGTGTGGCTATCCTATGGCAGAGCAGGGTGAAGGGCTCCAGCCTGGGAAGACTCCAGAGCCGGGTCCCTAACTTGGATGCTATCTGCTTCTATTCAGGACGGGGCAGTTGTAACTAGGGCAGGACTTGCCTCAGTGGCATCAGCTGTCAAGTCCCATTCCCAGATGAATCTCTGATCTCTGGAGTTCTCGGGTCCATGCAGGCTGCTTCTCATCCCTGTCGAGGGTGGTGGGCAGCTCTTCCAGGTGCAACCCAGGCCGTGCTGCCACAGTCAGGAGAATTGGAGCCAGGATCCAGAACAGTTAGCTGTGGCGGAAGTCAGCCCACAGGGTACAGAGTGCCCAGGCCTGGAACATGTATCTCAAACTGATTTTTCACAGCCTGGAAACTGTATCCAGCAATAAAACTTAGTACTAATGGTACTTTTCTGCCACTAGGTACATATTAATGGTGATTTATTTGGCAATCATTAAACTTAAATAAATGATTTGGAACTTGGAAGCAAACAGGTGGCTTAGTTTGGGGATGGAAGAGAAGGAGGGAAATCAAGAGCACAGGTGGGGAGGGGACAGGTGGGACATGTTGGAGGGGTCGAGCAGGGTACTGGAGGGCTTGCATGGTCATGGGAAAACACATGAAATCGAAGGCTTGCAGTACACCTGAGCCTTGTGTGTGTGTGTGTGTGTGTGCGCGCCCGCGTGCGTGCGCGTGCTTGTGCACGCATACATGCTCACACACGCACCTGGATTGCCCCCTCTTATCTAGTGAAGGAGAGAGGCCTTTGGGTCTTGGGGAATTAGGATGCAGACGGGAAGAGACTTCCTCCTTAACCCCCTGGGTGTGCTTGGGGATTCCACCAAGCAGTCTTCCTCTCTGGTCCCTAAGGCCGTCGCAATTAAGAATGGAAATCCATTCAACTCTGGTTCCAACCCTTTGGAACTCCCTCTGCACATAATGGGAACTTGATAAATACTTGATGACAATGATTGTGAACCTGGGAAGCCAGCAGCTGTTCCCAGGCTTGACTCTCAGAGCTGCGAGGGTCACACCAGGCAGGGAGCCACCGTGAGGGGTCTTCAGTCTTCCTGCCAGACCTTTGGGTGGGTGGCTCCACGCGCGCGCGGCTGGCAGGGAAGAGGCTGGAGCCGCGGTCCACCTGCTTTGGGGAAGTCAGTTCTCCTTGACAGAGTCTCCCCAGAGGTTTCTCATCCATCAGTTTAACAATATTTATTGAGTACGCACTTTGAGTACTGAGTATCGCAGGGGGAAAGCATTCTGGGACACAGAATGTGGGGTCAGATGGACATAAATTCAAACACTTGCACCTTTAATTCCAAGCTATGTAACATCTGACAAAAGTTACTTGTTTATGCATTTTAATTTTTTTTTTTTTTGCCTTTTTGCCTTCCCTCCTTTTGTTCCTTCCACTCTTTCTCCCTTCCTCTTTCCCTTTTCATTTCTTCCTTTTTAAAATCAATTTTCATTTTGTGTATTTGGTATAGGGTCTCACTATACAGCTCATACTCCTAATGATCCTCCTGTTTTCTGCCTCTCCAGCGTTGGAATTATAGGCCTGCGCCACCACACCCCTCTGTCGCTAGCTCAGCGCGCCCAGGAGGCAGGGCCTGCATGGTGTGCAGGACCTGGGATCAAACCCTGGTCCCAACAGTTTTCATTTGTGAAAAAAGAGCGATGACTCTGAGAGTGATTCTTCTAGAGTGGCTGTAAGGGTTGAGAATAACAGGTGCCGCGCATTCATTGCTAGAGCTGAGTTCATCCATCCTCGTGACGAGTGGTCACCTCTGCTTGTGACCTTGACGTTGCTACGCACCACCTCTGAACATGTTTCCTCCTTTGCAAAATGGGGACCACATAAAACCTGGCTCTTTCGGCATTGCAAACATCTACTTGGGAGGCGTGTGAAATAACCTGTCTTAGACCCAGGCCATTAATATATGTGCGTCCCTTCCCCGTCCCCTCATCGCGGCGACAGCTGCCTTCCACAGGATTCCCTGCCCCTTCTTCCCATCGCCCCGCCTTGGACGCACCTCCCATCTCCATGGTTGTGCGGGTTTTGGCCCTACCACACCTGACAAGGCAGCGGCTCTGAGCTGGGGTCGTGGAATAGAAACTACAGCTCCCAGGCTTCGCCGGGCCGGGAGGACGGCCGGCCCCGCCCCCGGGAGGAGCCCGGGCGCGGGGCGGAGTCGGAGGCGGTAGAAGAGTGAAGCCAAGCCAATGGCACTGCAGCTAATAAGTGGGCTTGGCTTCCAATATAACGGTGGCAGGAGGAGGAGAGCCGAGCTCTAGAGCCAGCGAGGAGTGGAGCAGAGCCTGGCCTCACACGCTCCTGGAGGACCCCCCTCCTAGGACAGAGTTCCTTCCCCTCTCCTTTCTCAGGCTCCCCTCCTGCCCTCCCTCCCTGCCCACCACAATGCATTCTTGAGTGGCAGCGTCTGGACTCCGGGCAGCCCCAGAGAGCCGAAGCCAGCCAGAGGGAGAGGATTGAGCCAAGACACTGCTGGGGGAGCTCGGATGCCTGGCTTTCTTTGAGGACATCTTTGGAGCGAGGGTGGCTTTGGGGTGGGGGATTGTGCTGCAGGGAATCCAGCCAGGCCCCAAGATGGACACTTCTGGGCACTTCCATGACTCTGGGGTGGGGGACCTGGATGAAGACCCCAAGTGCCCCTGTCCATCCTCTGGGGATGAGCAACAGCAACAGCCGCAACAGCAACCACCGCCACCACCGCCAGCGCCCCCAGCAGCCCCCCAGCAGCCCCCAGGACCCCCGCTGCAGCCTCAGCCTCCACAGCTCCAGCAACCACCGCAGCCACCGCATCCCCTGTCTCAGCTCGCCCAACTCCAGAGCCAGCTTGTCCACCCCGGCTTGCTACACTCCTCTCCCACCGCGTTCAGGGGCCCCCCTTCGGCCAACTCCACCGCCATCCTCCACCCTTCCTCCAGGCAAGGCAGCCAGCTCAATCTCAATGACCACTTGCTTGGCCACTCTCCAAGTTCCACAGCCACAAGTGGGCCTGGTGGAGGCAGCCGGCACCGGCAGGCCAGCCCCCTGGTGCACCGGCGGGACAGCAACCCCTTCACGGAGATCGCCATGAGCTCCTGCAAGTACAGCGGTGGGGTCATGAAACCCCTCAGCCGCCTCAGCGCCTCGCGGAGGAACCTCATCGAGGCCGAGCCTGAGGGCCAACCCCTCCAGCTCTTCAGCCCCAGCAACCCCCCAGAGATCGTCATCTCCTCCCGGGAGGACAACCATGCCCATCAGACCCTGCTCCATCACCCCAATGCCACCCACAACCACCAGCATGCCGGCACCACTGCCAGCAGCACCACCTTCCCCAAAGCCAACAAGCGGAAAAACCAAAACATTGGCTATAAGCTGGGACACAGGAGGGCCCTGTTTGAAAAGAGAAAGCGACTCAGTGACTATGCTCTGATTTTTGGGATGTTTGGAATTGTTGTTATGGTGATAGAGACCGAGCTGTCTTGGGGTTTGTACTCAAAGGTAGGGGCTGTGGTTTCTCTTTATACCTTAAAGAAAAAGGATATAAAGGTGTGGAGAGAGAGAGAGAAAGAGAGAGAGAGAGAATGGGAGAGGTTGGGAGAGGTTGGGGAAGATTGGGAGAGAGTGACAGAGGTGTGTGTGTGGCATTTGACCAGTTATATGAACACTCCAACTTCCCATGGATTCCTTCTTGATCTTGGGAGAATTCATTCCTCACTTCCTTTTCAGGGGGTATCCCCATGCACTGGGTCTAATTTGCAGGAGGATTAGAGAATCCCTTCTGAGAAATCCTTTTTCCTCCTGGCTCACTCGTACTAAAGCATAACCCAGCAGCTTAACGGACCAATTAATTACACTCGGCGGTGATGTGTTTGCCAGTTCCTGTTACTTCCTCTTCTCTCCTTCCCTCCCTGCTCCACTCCATTTTCCCCGTGATAAAAAAGAAATAAATGTCTGGGTTGGGGGTGGGGATCCCACACTGTGGCCCAAGTCATCTCTTCCTATCTTCTCCCTCTTTCCCCAAGTTTTTGCTTCCCGCTTCCTGAAGAGACTTGGGGCAAAACAGAAAGACACCCTTGACTTAAGTCTCCTGAGGGCACTGAGATAAAAATATAGGTAGAGGAAATCAGTAGTCTCTTCCCTTAGGAAGGAGGACTCAGAATAAACCTGCTGCTGCTTCATAAACATCCCCTGATAAAAATGGCTACAGGTGTTACCCAGGCACAGCAGATGGGCGCTGCCTTGACATCAGCCATGGGTGGGGAGAGCACCACTCTCCGGCATGGGATGACAGGGCTTCCCTAGCGGGTCTCAGAGAGCCTGCACCCCCAGCTCAGTCCCAGGTCTTCCTTCCTACTCCAACTCCTTCTCCTTGGGATAAATAAAGATGTGTGTGTGTGTGTGTGTGTGTGTGTGTGTATGCTCAGATGGAGAACAGCCGTCATTGGCTTTAGGAGGGCACTGGCCCCACGGCTCCAGCCTCTTAATCTAGTTCCAAGACAAGAAGGGGGCTCCCCCCAGAGGGAATAGAGATTGAGGTGGGTTTCTATGGATGCTCAGTTTGTGGAGCGTGTGTGTGTCCGGGCTCCTGCTGTGCACCCGAAGGCTTGGAGAATCATGTGTGTGTGCGTGTGTGTGTGTGTGTATGTGTGTGTGTGTGTGTATGCGCGCGTGTGCGTGCATGCACTTGCCTGTGTGCCTGCTTGTTGCTTGGATTTCTCTATTTATTTGTCATTTTGGGCAGGGGGTGGCTGGGCTGGCTGGCGGGTAGCTGGGAGGGGTTCAGCTGTTGGAGGCTTCAAATAGAGCTTGTTTCAGGCAGGGCACAGCTGCTGTGAGACTGTCACATTCCTTGTTGAAATCTAGTCGCAAAAACCTAGGAGGTGCTGATCGGATTTCCCCCCTTCCCAACATCTCACTTTAAGCAGAGATGAGTAAGCTTGCCTGGGTGGGGTAGACCTGTCAGACAACCTGAATAGCCATTACAAAGACTTCCTGGCAGAGGGTCCTCTTGGGGCCTAGCTGTTCTATGGGGGCTGCCCCAGCCCAGGGCAGCCCTTGGAAGCCACCTTAGTCTAAATAGCTCAAAGCCGATCCCCTCTGAGGCAGCAGCGTGCAGAAGCGAGTGGGGTTTCCCCTGGAAGCGCAGCTCACTTAGTCATTGCCTCTAATGAGCCTTTGAGCTGGTGGCAGTGGCAGTGGCAGTGGCAGCAGATCCCTCTGCTGGCTGCTTCTCCCAACCATCTCTCCAACTGGGTTCTCTGCTCGCTCTGTGAGTAGGAGCCGGCAGCCGCCCATCTCTTGGGTTAGGAGTCCTTGCAATACAGGCTTAAGTATTTGGGGTGAAGGGAAGGGGCAACCCAGCACCTCCTGTGTCAGTGGAAGCACCCAGGGATACAGTTCTTTCCAGAGACAGCGGCTGTGCAATTCCTGGTGTGGAATCTGTGTTCATTTGTCTGAGTGCCAGGAGAGGGCTGCCACTGGGCGGGAAGAAGCGGGCTTCCCTCGCCGGGGCAGGTGCTACTCTGACAGCGTATGAAGGGAATGGGGCTTTCCTAGAGGCTGGGGAGACAGGCTGCAGGTGAAAGAGGGGAGGGATGTCTTGACGAGCTGGGCTTTCCCCACTGGCCTGTCTGGTTGGAGGTGGCATAGAGCAGGCAGCCCCTGAGAAGCCTCTGCTGGTGAAACGACCACTTCCTGTCACTTTAGGGCTGCAGTGGAGTCAGGCAGGGCTCACTCTAACCTGCTCACCTGCTCACCCACCTGTCCGTCCATCTGTGCCCTCGTGTTTTGAGTCATCTAATAGACTACATCTTTTCTGAGGTCTTTTCTGTGCCGGGTCTATGGACGTAAGGTGAGGGAAGCACGGCTGATACTCATATCTTCCCTGGAGGCAAATAGGCTCTTGTCAAGACACAGAACTAAAGTTAGAGTTCCTGCTCTGCCACTTCCAGTTGTGTGATCTTGGATAAGTCACACAGCTCTGCCAGCCTGTTTCCCAGCTGTCAAATAGGGAAATTAGATTAGAAGGGTGAGTGAAGGGCTCTCCATATAGTATCTGCTCAACAAAAGGGATGTATGGGATCATTACTGATGGTGGTAGTGCCAAGAGGAAAGGAGATCGGTGTGGTGTTCCCCCCCCCCCCCCAATCTAACTCTGGCTCTAGAATCAGTCAGGAACTGGGACTTGTGAATGGAGAAGTCCTGGGAGGTGACTAGTTTGGTGAGATACCACCTGAAATGTGGGTCTGTGTGATGGGAGGTGAGCGTCTGTTCCCTGGCTTCATAGAGGAAATGGGATGCGGGAGAGGAGTTTGGGTTGGAAGAAAGAACCACCACAAGAGTTCACAGATACTCAGGTGACCCTGGACCAGAATGACACTCTTGCTGGTGAGCTCGTGAGTCTGACTGGCTTTGCTGAGCAGTTTCAAGGCAGGTGGAAGGACAGGGTGACACGGGTTCCTCAGTCGGTGTGGGCAATTCTGAATCTCCAGGGCAGCCTGCTGCTGAAAGGCCCTTGCCTCTTTTTCCCTCAAGTGATTAAAGTTGTACTAGCTGAATGCCTGCGCTGCTGCTTTCAGAAGTTCTTTGCTTTTATATCACAGGGTTGCAGTTTTTCTGCTTTTCTGTCTTTGGCTGGTATATGTTATTAGGGCAGGAATTCATCACACAGGCCTCGATCTCTCTCTCTCTCTCTCTCTCTCTCTCTCTCTCTCTCTCTCTCTCTCTCTCTCCTGTCGAAATCAGGGATCGAACTCAGGACCTTGCACTTGCCAGGTAGGCACTTGTACCCCTGAGCTATCTCCTCGGCTCTGGATCTCTTGAAAAGGAACATGGCATATACTCTGAGCGTGTTCAAAGTTGATGCAAAAGGGAACCAATGTGAGGAGGTTGAGAAATCGGTACAGAACGATCCCCACTCCCACCCTCACAGACTGTAGGCGATGACACTGGCAGCTGAGTGCTGGGGCAAATCAGCTGGAGCAGGAAGGTGGGGCTTGTTCCCAGGCAGCTCAGATAGGAGGCAAACTCTTCCCAAGGCACAGAGGTGCCAAGACAGCCCTAATGCGCTCTTAAAAGTACTGAGCTGCCCCTTATTTGGATGGAGAGGAGCCCTTTTTATCGCAATAGGTGGATTTACTCTCTCTTGAGCATTAGGCTCCACGCCAGGACCACGTCTATAGATGCTGTTGAATCTCTGTGACACGGTCTTTGCCTACAAAGGCCCCTCTCAGAGTTATAGCAGTGAGAATTTGGAAAATCTTCCTTCTTGTTTTCTTCTAGAGAAGGTTTTGGACATAAGACCTCTTGCCTTAAGCTGCCTGCTTTTCCTCCTCTTCTGGGCCCAGAGAGTGGACCTGTCTTGTCCGTCCTTCCTTCCTTCCTCAGCAGCCTGAGGACTGCCCACCTCTCCACGTCTTGCTGTTGGTGGCTGAGCTGGCTCCTCTGTCTCACCGATCAGGCACCGTGGGTCTTACTTCTCTACAGCGACAGGCCCTCACTTGGGCTGTGGGCTCTTCTCCCAGGAGGCGGGGGCATGCTGGTGTGGCAGGGTGGCTCTGTTGCTGCCAATCTTGTACAAGCTCAAACCACTCCCCACCCCTGCCCCGGCCTCTGGTCCTCGGCTTAGCTCATGCCTCCCCTATGTGCCCCACCAACTTTTTTCCCCTCTACTCCTCCCTGCTGCCCAGGCCTGGCCTAATGCTGGGGTTACCCGGGCTGCAGGCGGAGGAGCTGCATGATAGTGTTTCCTCAGGGTGTCCTACCTACTCCCCTGAGTAGGTTCTTTCTCCCTGCTAGATACCCTTCCGTCTTCAGAGCATGTAGTGGGAGGAACAGGTTTCTCTACATGCAGAGAAGGAGCTTGGCTCTGGTTCTAGACAATCATGACCCCTAGAACAGTGCCAACTTGGTGCCTGTCTCTTTGCAGAGGTCAGAGAGTTCAACCCCCAGCTTCCCACTGGAACGATGGACAGCACCCCAGTTCTACTTTATTTTTAGTTTTTGTGCTGGGAATTGAACTAAGCGTACAGTCTACTTCCAAGCTCCCCATAGGTGCTGTCCCAGTCCTGGCAGGGTGGACCTATCAGTAGAAGGGCAGAAGTGGCACTTTCTGCTTGGGTCACGTGCTACCGGGGTGAGATAGATAGCTGTGGGAACATATCCTGGTGTTTTTGTGAAGATCCCTTGGGGTGCTGTGGTTTCTGACACATTGGGAAAGCCAGATAGGCTTGACCCCTTCCTACAGACCCTCCCTGGGGATGACCTTCAGGCTGCAGCAGGCAGAAGGCTGTGAGTGATCTGACTACAGGAAGAGCCCCAGAGCCAGCTACCAAGGGCTCCAGACCTTGTTTTATTGCCATAGGTCATTCTGAGGGTATTGGTTCGGGAGAAGGCAAGTGCATTCTGGCAGGGTGACACCCCTACCCCCTCAATGGTGGCTACTTTATTTATAATCTTTGTGGACAGTCAGCAAATGAGTCAAACATTTGTAACCCACAGGGGGGCAGCTAACTTTTATGTATGCTTTCCTTTGCATGTCATCGCACTATTTATAACTGTCCTAGGGGAAGACTTCATAACACATCCGGACTTCCCTTCCCCACGGGTGGTGTTAGGAGGGTGCTGGGCACTGGCACAATGGCTATGACATTTGTCTTCTGCTCAGGCTAATTAGATGGCTTTGGTGGCCTTGTGTTTTCCCCATTTAGGTTTCAGGAGTGGAGATTTGTGTGATTATCATCAGAAGATCTGCTTTTAAAAAATGTAAGGTAAAGAGGAAAGAAATGAAAAGAAATTTGAATCACCTATTAGTGAATCTGAGACCAGGATGGAAAAATGTATAATCAGAACGGAGCACAGTGGTTCTATTGCAGTTATTCGTGAAACATGTTTGGAGGAGAAAAAATGAATGTGTGTGTGTGTGTGTGTGTGTGTGTGTGTGATTGTGAGGGGTGGGTGTGTAGTGATGAAATACCACTTTACTCAGCTCAGTGATAGAAAGACCAACACCTTCATTGGGAAATATTTTTCTGTCCTAAAAAAACCTCAAAGGGTAGGGGAGAGACAGAGATAGAGAGATAGAGATAGAGATAGATAGAGAGAGAGAGAGAGAGAGAGAGAGAGAGAGAGAGAGAGAGACTACCTATAGCTACTTATTCTTTAAATAAAATGAGTGGGGAATTCTAAGACCTTGCTGTTCTCAGGAATACTGGGGAGAAAAAAATCTAGTGTCTTTTTCCAGGTGGGGAGAGTCTGCAGGAGGCTAATGAGTTTTAGGAGTCCCTTCTTTCCTGGGGCTCCACAGGCAGCTCTGCTGGGATGTGAGAGGCAGGAGGGGGTGGGATCAGCGGATCACACAGCTTCGTTTTCTGTGGCTAGCACAGCATGGGGAATGTTGCTGTGTGACGGGAGCCGAAAGGAAAGGAGTGTTTGTCGAGCCCTGGAGGACTTTACAGCCTGCCCAGAGTCCTAGAAGTAGGTGGTGCTTGAGGTCCTGTAGCAGATGAGGTCACCAGCCAGTCTGACACTGCAAGTGGGTGTGGTGCTGAGATAAGAATCCTGGCCCTGGTGACTCTTCGAGTTCATGCCTTTTCCCTTCCCGGCTTCTTTTGGATAAACTGGCCTTTTTTATTTTATTTTTTAATTTATTTAGTACTAGGAATTGAATTCACAGCCTCATTTACACCAAAGAACTGCTCTATCATTGAGCTATGCTTTGAGCCCGAATTGCTTACATTCTTTTTTTTTTTTTTAATTTTTTTTATTT